>QNGE01002048.1:66061-81515 GCA_008508345.1 Paragonimus westermani | reverse complement strand
GCATTTCGTCCAATCTACCGAGTTAAGGCCATCCGGTCGAGAGCGGTGAGGAGTAGGATTCTGTCTACAGCAGAGGCTATTGGGATCCGAATGTATAACCCACCCCTGTGCGCCCAAAAACGTTTTGTTCAGGCTCTGGATTTGCCCTGGCCAACCCCCCACCCGGTTAGCCTGTCAAGACCCATTGTTCAAGTGGGTACATAATTGCAGTGTGACGTTGAACTGATTGACCTCATTAACCACATGTCCCCCCGTATACTCCCCTAACGATTCTCCCGTGAAATGTGTGATATAAATGTGATGTATTTAGCCTGATGATGAATCACTGAAAACGAGCTTGTTCGCTACACATTGTTTTTCAATTCTGTTTTAATTATGAGGTTACGACAATAAGCTCAGTAAAGTAGGAAGATTAATACCAAATGTCAAACCAACTGCAGTTGTGCTTTCTGTTCTATGACCGACGGGTTATTGATGACACACGATCGATGATAGTTTCGTTGAATAATGCAAGCAGTTGCATGCTAAAATTTGGACGCTGACGAATGTATATACAGAGCGTTCAAATCATGCTGTCTTATCCGAGCGTAGTTAACGGGTTCTGCAAGGTAAATGTACAGTGGTGAATGTTTGATTGTAGACATTCTGTTGCTTTTGACGGATGGTTCATTATAGACAATGGTTACGCCGGTCCAATCTTGGTGCATATATTGAGCAACTGGTTGAGAAAACTAGTGAGGAAGTCCCGTGTGAACCCCAAGAGAATACTGACAGAAATGTAACTAGACGTTTTGGTTATTATTAAACCTTCTTCCATCAGAACAAGTTTGATAGTCAAGGTATTGCAAAATATTGAGCAAATAAGTCTATCGCTCTGCCTTCAAAACTACTTTAAACTGCACGTGCTGTGGAAAATTTAACGAAAGTACCTATTCTACAATGAACCCAAATCTGGAATGGACATTGCTCAGATCACTCTGTGACTATACAGCATACAAAAACATTCTGAACGACTACCGGGAAAAGTTTGCTCAATTTAACTGTTATGAATGCACGGATTAGTTTGTGGAGTGCGCTGTTTATTTAATTTGGAGGGAAAGATGTTACCATTGACTTAACTACAGAATTATGTGAATGATGCAATGGAAATAACAGCCGGATATCTGAACAAGTCTATTCACCAATATTGCAAATATCCAGACGTCTAAAGTCCGATTGTTCAGAAAATCAGCGTTAGTTAATGAAGCGGCAAGCGGGCGTTATCCGGACCATTTTTTTCTCGTGGTTGTTTCACGATGCAAACGCTGTGATAATGTTCACACCATGTAATTACTTCTGACTGCAAATGTGCAATTGTACCAACACCGAGTCTCTGATTGAAGCCATTTTGGTCGATAACGTAAATTACGGCAATATTTTGGTAGCTGATACACATCAGGTGTAATTTTGTTTTGGGTGTTCGGGAACAAATCATCAACCTTCCGTTCGGCTCAGGGAAAATCCTGGTTATGTCTACACTCACTGCTCCCTGTTCGTTTCAGATTGTAAGCATCTAGGTCTGATTTGTATAAACTAGCTAACAAGAATTTTCACAAAATAGGATAATGTTTTTCGAACTACCCCTATGCACTTGAACTGTTGACCTGTAACTACTCTAATGGCCGTAAGGATGGAGAAATTCCTGATTACTCTATTACGGATGCCTCCAGACATACGTTAGTCACAATTCCAAGGGGGAAAGGCTGATATGGTGAGGTCACCACCGACGTTCCAAAAATTCTTGTGAACGTAAATTTACTAAGAACAACTAACATCGAAGTTGGTGTTGTCGTGGATATCACTACTTTACTCGTGGCTGTATTGTGAGTCCGCGCCATCTTCACTACCGTAGACTACATTCGTTATGACAAAACTATTCTAGTTATCGCCGTTGGAAACTCCGCTCAACAAGACTAACGCTTGTTTGAATTCTGAAGGTTGACTGGAGTTCCCGTCCACATTCATCCTCTTCGGAGGCTGTCGTGCGTTTGTGATAAACGTTCTCTCATGTCCAACTCCCTAGCGACCTTACGTGTTGAGTCACTTTGTGGAAGGTGAGTAAATCTACGAATAAAGTTCATCTGCAGACTCGCCGTTTTTTCATCACGACTTTCGATTCGTGTTAAAGTAAAGCTGGGGAAACTTTGGATGTAATACCCAAAGAGATGTGTCCAATTAAACGACCCAAAAGAATAAAGGTTTTGAGCTCTGTATTTGTTCCAGTTTGTGGATTCATTCCTGTGGATTTGATTATGGTTACACTCTTTGGAACCGTGCTCAATGCTGCAGCGACTGGCGTACATGAAACGGTCCACACCTGCTTTGCGCACATTTTGTAGCTCGGTCTCATTTCGTCCTGTCGATTTGTTTGTCCTACTCCGTGAGAGGCACAAGATTGATTATCGTTGTCACTCGTCGTCAACGTACATTGACAACAGTGCCAGTTAAAGCTTGCATGCCATCTGAAATAAAATCAGAAAACAGAACTTGTGACACTAAACAATCTCAAGCTTAATGAGTTTTCATTGTTCGTTTCGAGGACGAGAAACGCAAATAAAATCAAGAATTGCAACTGGTGGGGGAGCTGCGGTCTTTTCAGTGGCTAGTTTAGCACGGCTATTAGTTTATCTGTTTTAACGCACGACACACTTAGACAATTTGTTTTACTCCGGTTTTCGTTATAACAAAACTGTTGCTGCTGCACAGTGTCGTCCGGATTTGTTACTGCACTCACATGCCAGTTTCCTCGCATTGTTGAAAGTGATTGATTGAGACCTCCTGTGAATCATTAGTTGACCTTGTATCGACACGCTCGTCCCATCCAATCTAATTAGAGTGCCCTATCATCCACAAACCGTTTCACGATTTCCTTCGAACTTATGGATTTGGCTATACGCTACACAACGTTCTATAAAGGAACGTAAAGTACCAGTTTCTGTGACTGACCTTCAGTATCTACTCTGTCGCTTGGTTCAATTATTGTCCGATCGAATTCACTGGCGGTCTTCGTGATTTGACAATGCCAGTTGTGGGATACTCGTAATCACCGCGGTAGAATCAAATGCATCAACCTTGGAGGCAGTTTCCATTGGTTATCATGGTTCCACACTGCCCTCCGTGAGTAGCCACACAACTGTTAACGACAATCCCTTCTTTGAAAGAAATGAGGCGATGCAATTTTGATGTTTTCTCACATTCTGATTCCCCCGAATGCTATAATTCGCTTAGAAGAAGTGTTCACTTTTGGGTATTACTAGGTGGATCGCAAAAGGGTCAGCTTGGAGAAGAAAATACTAGAGAGACAGTGACTGTGATCACGAGAACAAACTTAGCCGTCGAAGTTTCAAAACGAAACGTAGTCAGAAAAAGTTGAAATTCTGTTAGAAGAGAAGCGGTGTGGCACGTAAACATGAATCGAGTGTACGAAGCTTCGTTGTTGTTATTGTTGCTGTTATTTTTGTTGTCGTCAATCGTCCAGCCTGGCTTGTCCTCGAGCAAAGAAGTACACTTACCGTCCAATATCGTCATTGTAACGCATGACATTATAGATGTGTTGACCCTTGCCACCCTTGGCAGAGGGACTGTGGCTTTTATGAACGACACACTCACACACTGATGACGGTTTCATCAACATTGGGAGTACATTAGACAGTTTGAACGGTGTACAAAAGGTATATTTCTTGATCACGGAAGGTATCTACTTTTCTAAAAATCTTTTGTTAAAGATGGCCCCAGATAATTCATTGCTTATCCGGATATAGTGCCGTTAAATCCTGTGCGAACTATTCGAGCTGGCATATCGTGATCTTAGGTCCTTGATAAACGTTTTGTTGATTAGTGACTAAAACAGTGATCGAATACGCGGATCACACTTTTAAAGTGGCTATAGGAATGTCAAAGCTACCGTACTGATGTGTCTGAAATGGAGTATACTGCTGAGATGCTCTTGTTGATCAGTTTCAGATGAAACCTACGTACGCTATTTAGCACTGGTCAACATCAGTGGATCTAACGTTCAAAAAAGGAAACACAGGTAGTTCATAAACCTAATTCCACTGGATTTTTCTAATTTGTATCATCTACTGCCTTTGTCAAAACTGCTTAATTTGTCTGCTAATTGGTGAACGTGAAACGGCCTTGCGTTTTTTGAAAGGCTCTGAAAGTGGGGACATTGACAAGTGTGATCCTACATTTGCCAACCACTCAAATTGGTTGGTTCTCAGTTCACACTCTACCTGATGTTGGAAATTTAAACTGAAAAGAGCTCATATAGCACACTGGTATACGATGACGACATGTCGAGTTTTGTTTTCCAAGTCTTAAACACACTCACAGAGTTTGCAACCGTCGTGACAAGATGGAATTTTTGTTAATGGCTATACTGCAAAACATTGCACCCAGCGCTTACTTGACGAATTTTGGAAGCGTTAGAATCTCCTGGGAATGCCGGTTAGAAAGGCGCTAAACTTAGGGAGGTTAGAGTAGCTTTTTGAATGACGCCTGATTGGAAAGTTGGTTCACCAAAGGGGGTATTAACTTATGAATTCACTGACCGGTGAACCATGTGTTGGTAAGTCGCCTACACCCCACGGACGACAAATCTTTGTCTACGACCACCGTCGTTATCGGCGCTCGAAAGAGTGAATGAAGAGTCCAGACTCCTGGGATGTGTTCCCTTGAAGGTATGAGTAGTGCCTGGCTGAAACGAAATTTCCGTGTTCAGTTTTCTTATTGAAACCTCAGTGAATGTTGCCAAAAATAAGGTTTCGGTTAACACGGAGCTTGACGAATACACTAGCGGAAAACGGTGCTTATACACCAATGGGAAACAGTTTACCTAGAACTCACTTGGTAACAGCATAACGGTTAGGTAACACGAGACCATTAGCAGCCAAAAAGATGAGTTGCTAAAAGACATCCATCCGATGAACCTGGCATTTGATTCCACCCATGTGGTAACACATCATTCCTGTTGCTTTTGTATTGGTCCCTCTTTGATGTTGTATAAACAGAGGTGGCAACATCAATGGATAAACGCTCGTCTCACCATACCGGTGGAATCGCAGCGACACAGAATACATTTAGAGGTAGAAATTAGTTGGATTAAAGCAAACTTTTTGAGTCAAATTTCAAACACAGAAGAACGAATCAACGCATGCAAATAAGTTTTATTACTGAGAAAGATCAGTAGCGAGTTTGGGTTCAATATAGATTGTGGAATTTTGAACGAAGCGTCACAGTGCTTTGCGTGGTGGAAAACTCTGACACACTGCAACAACCAAAATTTCTGACGGTGGGCAAATCGTGCTTACAATACTGGCAAATGATCAAATCAAATCAGAGAATAGAAGACACTCACCACTGCGCGACAGCAACAACAGTTCAAACAAGCGTTTTTGGTCGTTGAGGGCATCAATTACGCCATTACATCTGATTATCAAAATAACCTAGTTATTGGGCAATCTAATAGTGCATACAGAAATCATAGCGATTTACAATCAATCAAAGCTAAAGAAAGAAACTCTGTGGACGAGGATTCCTTCAGCCAGTTTGCTCGTATGTACTTTCAGGTTACAACTTGTGGACACCTCAGTGGTACATGTAGGTCACACAATGGAACATTAGAAAATAAAACCACTTTCCTAGAAAAATGTATACATGACGACTCTGAGTAGACGCTCATACAAGTCTTAGATAGCAGAGGGATCTACAGTTGAACTGTACAAGTCTGAAGCAGTTATGTGGCCACTAAATAGTAATTTGGGCACCCAGCGACTGTTTAGAGGTGTGCAAATCATTCTTAGCACCACCCTCAGGCGGTCGTATAGCAGTCGGTCGATCGCATCTGGAATGCATATGCGAAACAAATCGCCAGAGTATCCGCACCAGCGCCGAAGGCACCAAAACTCCTGACCGACCGTGTTGACGAACTGATCCGTCAGAGCGTCCTTGCAGTCACACTCCTCCTCTCGTGCGTCCAGCAGGAGAACGTCCCGATCTAGCTCCAGAGGTTGACAAGTACCTATGGGAAGTGACAACCCTGATCATGCTTGTGGTCGAGCTTGTCTGTGCCGCAGTCCCTGTTCCTTCTCCAACACGGTCAAGGTAAGTTAGCGGCTAGCACGTCATGGTAGCCGACATTAGTGGCCCCCGATTCAGTCTATTCTTCATTCGGGACCGCGAGTCAGGAGTTTGCTACCTCATCGATACTGGTGCAGGGATCAGCGCTCTTTTATCGGACTCTCACAAACAATCCACAGAGAGGCATTCAACCTTACGTGCAGTGAACAGTACTTCTATTACCGTTTAGGGCCAGCTTTCACGTAAATTAATTGTGGGCATTTGCAGCAAACTTTGTTGGGTTTGCACTGTGGCATACGTCCAAATGATGATCAGTGGCATTGATTTTTTGGAGCATTTTGAACTACAACTCGATGCACGACATCATTGGCTAGTCGACCACAAGACAAATCTGTCTTCATCGGGACTTCGACCAACGCGGTTACAGTCAGTCCTGTGTACCGTCCTGCCGTCACGAATAAATATCTCTCTTGTTGAACGGTTTTCCACCGTATTGAGACAGCAACTTTCGCTACCGCTAGCAACAGGAGTAACCTACCACTACCACTGGTGTTTGCCAAAGTTTGTCTTTCGTCCGATCGTTCCTCCACACAGTGCTGAAAAACATCAAGTGTCTGGCATCCGTGTGGAGATTATCACGCGCTTAGCATTGCTACGATGCTCGATATCCACCTCATTTGTCATATTCATAACGACGGCTGGCCTCGAAAGGCGCGTGTATTCTCGAGGCTCGACGTGGTTCGCATTTATCATCAGATCCCATTTGCTGCTGAAGAAATCGCCAAGACAATAGTGATCACGCCATTCGGCTCAGTCGAATTTCTCCACATGCCGTTTGGTATCCGGAACGCCACCCAAACATTCCAGCAGCCTGCCATCAATGTCAAAAGAGTTTGAACTTCGTCGATCCCCCTTCGAAGAAGAGCACCAGGGGCATCTGAGAGTTTCTTCTATGATTGTGCGATACGAAGGTCGGATAGTATACACCCTCAGACGAAAGGTACCAACGAGAATTTGAAAAGTGGTCACGAGGCCACACATTTTCTGACGTCTCTGAGACAGGCTATGGAGTTGTGTACTATCTCTGAGACATCTTAAGATCCCGCAGCATCTTTTGCTCTTTTATGATGGGAATATCCCGGGTTACACCTTCAAAGTCCTTGTCGATCCCGACGGTAGAACTTACAGGTACGGTACTGGGCACCAGATTTAAGAGGTTTATAACGAGTAAACTTAAGTTAACCATTAACAATATAACACTTTGGACAGACTCCGTCTTCGTGTCAGAATACTTGAGAAACATCTTTTGTCGCCTTGTCACATTTGTGGCCAACCGTGCTCAACTAACTCACGATTGCACCTAGGGTTGTCAACAGCGATACGCTCCTTCCGAGATGAACACGCCGGAGATAACTTCGCGAGCAGCTTGCAACGCTTCTTCTTAAGAATTGCACATATGGCTGAATGACTTGACCTTCCTGTGGAGACCTGAGAGTTTAGGGCCATGTGACAGCGGCCGGAACAGCATCAAGCTAAACAATTGGGATTAAGGAAGATGCTGGCAGCAGTCATCGTCGGTAGCACGTAATGGCATGTGAAGCTAAAAGCTAAAAGATTTTTTGTTTCGCGTTATTCACACTGTTACACTCTGCTCCGTGCGACACAACAGGTGATACGATTCAATGAATTATTCTACCTGCATGAAGTCTGATCGGCAATGCCCCATTATGTTGGCCTCCTGCATATGTTAGAACTGGATCCAGCGTATGAATCCATTGTTCGAATAGAGCAGCGGAGCAGCGGCCGAAGGGGTACTCTGGCTTAACAGAAGCTTGCCACCATAAACGGTTTCTAGTGTCTTGGTGGAAGGGTTTCAACCGGGTTATCTCATGGCTTCAACTGATGATACTGCTGCCCCGTGGGGTTGTTGTGGTTACGGTTATCAGATGCTACCCCGAGATTGAAAGTCACGTGGGGGCTAGTCACATTTTACTGCCCATCTGGAAAACGTTTTCGATCATCAAGGGCATGACTAATGTGCGCGACCTGCCTCTAAAATGCATGAAGTGCACTTTTTTTTTTACCAAAGACGTGCCCACAAGTGACGGTCCCGTTTCCTGTTGATCGCATGACAGCTGACGGTGCCCCGTTTTCAGTTTTGTAGCGACTTTACTAAATATTTTGATAGTCGCATCCATTGTACATTTTCGATTATTTTGGTTTTTTTACCTACTTTTGTTTTAGTCAAGCTACACATTTTGTATAATCTGGCCCGGGGCTAAAATCTCAACTCGCTCCGTGCCTCCTAGCTTGACGTGTCTCTCTGTACTCTCTATTTTCCAGGGTCGGTAATAATACACGAAGTCAACGCGCTGAAATTTAGCTATTCATTGTCGATCGATTGTCGATAGTGATAACTGACAGGGTTTTATTTTGTTGGATCAGTTCCAAAAGATTATGACGTAGAGTATTTTGCACATTTGTAAGTTCGAACTGGAGGCAGCGTTTTCAAAAGACTTGGTTGTCTTTTCAATTGTTTAAGGAGATCAGTTATACATCGGGTATTAGTGCAGTCGATGAAGAAGGACACATTTTTAACGGTCATACTGAGATCCATTCGTTGTTGAGGTGTGCCGGAAGTTATGTGTAACGATAACGGGTCCAGCTGTGTAGGCACGGAATCGCGAAAGAGAAGGACATTGCTTGCCTTCGACCAAGACAGAATTTACTGGACTCTGGCTGTTCGTGGATTCCACTGGTATTTATTCCCCCCTTGCTAGTGTTTGGCGTGGAACATGGGTGCGCATGATTCGCACATTTTGATGAGTCACACAGGCTGTGGTAAAGCGACAGGTGTTACCGGATGGGGCTCTTTACATTTACTTGATTTAGATCAAGTGAATCATGACTGACAGGCCTTTGGTTCCAGCCCACGATGATAAGGATGGTCCCTCGGTTTTAATACCAAACGATCTTTTGCTCCTAAATCCAGACCCGGACAAGCAGTGCACTCACATCACTGCCATAAAGGTACACGAAACAGGCCCAACATCTGGCTAGTGTGTTTTGGGAACTCTGGATCAGGGAGTACCTACCCCCAATCCAGGCGTACCGTCAGTTGACGAAGGTTGGACAAGACGTGAAGGTGGATGATCCTGTTCTGTTGGTTGGGGGCCCTCAACCAGTAAACGCACGGCCCAAGGTCGCGGTAGATAAAGTAGTGAGTGATGATGAAAATGGCGTACGCGAGGCGTATTTCAGAATAAACAACGGTACTATCAGGAGAGACATGAGGTTTCTATGTTTCCTTGAAGGGGTGGAGCTTAATGACGTCGTCAGCAAGTAAAAAGCTCAGGGAAAAGGCAACCCAGTCATCATGCACCCTCAACCGGCAGCTACCTTACCGTTGGAGAACTATGGTGGTGACGACGGCCGGTGTAAATGTAGCTGCTTGTGTTGAGTATTTGACTATCGCTATGTGCGTGATATAAAGCCGACAACCAAGCTTCATATTGTTATTCATTCCGTTGTCGTTAATTCTTTTTCTTATATTCGAAACCATCTTGATAGAGATTGCTAAGCACTCTTCAAAAGACTGACAACGTGTAACGGATTACAGGCACCAAGACACAGCTGTCCTCTGATGGATGGGAACAGAACGCAAGTATGGAATGGTAAAAAGGACCGACGAGCGTGAACCTGAGGCCAGTAAACTACGCACACCACTTATACAGTCGAGAACACAAATGACGTCAATCAAACAGCGAAATGTGTCACAATACAACCATTCGAATTATGCACGATAAATCGTTTCTCCCACGAACGTTAGCCTCAATGCATTAGTGAGCCTTGTTATAGTTCACTTGTGGAAACTTATTCTCGAGTTTGTGTTTGCTCTGGTTTCATTCTATACGTGATCGCCCCACCAGTATGAACTGTTGCATTTGGTCGTACCTACGTGGACCGCTGGTTTCGGAACTTCTACGGTTGTTGGATTTAATATCCAGGTTTGTTGATGTCTTTTCTCTATTTTACAGTAACCTTCTTGTACCCGAGCACCCTATCAGTAAGAAACCGGCTTTTATGACCATTCGGTTGCGCGGCGAGCTCAAAATTTCTGGGCGACCATTGCATCACATGGACACCCATTCTAGACCTAGTCTACCAACAGGCATTTTGAGTGCACTAAGCGTATCACGAAGGACCGATAGATGTCCGGGATTAACACCTCTCGGAAGGTAAAGTAGCTTTCTCAATAGCATAGGAAAAGTTACATTTCGCCATTAACCTATCTCCTCTATTTGCAATCCAAATGCCGGTCTACTTCTCACTAAGAATGCGTCAAGCACCGCCTTTGGCAAGGTTTCAAAGCAACCCCTAAATTGTGTACAACAACACTCAGACTTTTTCTCCTCAGAGGCTACAGACAGCTCAGTCAAAGTACAGCACCTTTGGGGGTGAGCTACTGACTATTTATATGGCAATTCGCTACTGTTGACGTCCATTGGCAAGTCGACGTTTCGTTGTTGCTATTCACGTCAAACCAGATCGGCACTCTCCCCGTGATAACAAACATTTTAACATCTCCCAATTCATCACGGACATCTGACATCTGAGTGGTGACTCCACTGTCGTTGCTGGTGCATTCTTGTACTCAGATGTCGAATTAGTCCAAGAAATACCCTACTCTGATCCTACTGAAGTGTCCACTGCTCCGCAGTGCAGTGAGGATATGAAGGACGTTTCCACTTGCACGTCCTTAAAATTGTGCATCTTCCCTCTGCTGACACCAACTGGAGAAATTTCGCGCGACCTTCCATCTGGTACGCCTGAACCTTTTGTCCTGTGTTTTTTTCGACGTACCACTGTTTATCTCACCCTGATAAGACAGCACAGTAGCGTCGATTGTACAGCGTTTCGTTTAACCCCCAAAGAAAAAAGACTAACGCCTCCGGTCAAAACAGCATATTGAGTGTCAAAGGATTAGAGAGCACAGGCGCACAGGTATCACACCTAGCACATCCTTCCAGCTCGACGCTTATTTTTCCCACGTTCACCCTGACACCATCGACCCACAATCACCCTCCAACGACTATACACGTGTAGTGGCTGCATTCAATCGCTTTGTCCGTTGGTTCTCGACTGCAACCACTGGAGCTGTTTCAGTGGAGGTGGTTGCCAAATCCTTCCTGGAGCAGCGGATCGATAATTCTGACATGAGGTACCCGGTTTCAGTCTTCTTTTTCTCCCAATATCATTTAACCAGTCGGTTGGTTATACATCAAAACGACGGCATATCACCTATACGACAACGGTTTAGTGGAAATTTTTAACAGGTACCTGAAGAGCACGACATCCACTCAGTCCGACCTGACGAAATGTAGTAAGCGTCTACCACTCATCTTCCTTGGAACACGAAAATTGGCTACGCTATCTCTGAAGTAGTTCACTGAGCCCCTTTACACCTTCCAGAGGAATTGATTCAACCCACGACACATTCAGACCCAGATGTGGAATACAATTCACGCTTACGACAGCACATATCCGACCTTCGTTTCACACCGACCCGGGTAACTCGAAATTTGCCTTAAATTTCCTTGCTGTCATTGTCCATTCATATTTTTGCTATCTTGGTGTCCAGTGCATCAAAAAACTATACGCGATCATTGCTATTCTTTGTCGAATAGCATAACTCATCGAGTTTTGTATTATTCGTGTTCGATATTATCCGTATTATCCTCTAGACCTGTGTTTCCTTTTGGTGCCCAGCGCATCAAAAAACAATTGTATACGATCATTGCTATTCGTTGAAGAATAGCATAAATCACTGTGTATTAGCTTATTTGTGTTTGATAGTATCCTTATTATGTTCTAGCCTCGTGTTTCCTTTCCATTAACAACTGTCATATTTACTGACGAACCATAACACAATGACACGCACAAGATCCAGCAGCATCGGTGGATCGGAGGTATCGAGTGCTTGTGGTCGTTTCGGCTGCCGCATGACTGTTCAGAATGGTATACAATGCCAGACGTGCCTACACTAGTACCACTTTATGTGTACTGGCCTCAGGGAGGACAAGTACGCCTTGCTCGCTTCCTCAAAAAGATCATTTATCTGTATGAGCTGTCTCTTCCGAGATAGCTGCACCCCATTGAAGGCCACGTTGGATCCTCTACTCGCCACCCCGAGCGAGCAGAAGGCAGACGCGTGTAAGTGTGGCTACAAGGCGTCTAAAGATGTAAACGCACAGATAGCCACGGTAGAAAAAGCCCTGAATGATACTCAGTGAGCTTTATCTGACATGAAGTCAGAACTGGGCTCGTTGAATGAGTACATTGCCCTTCCATGCGCTGCGGCTGTTCGCAAGGCAGTGGCTTTGCCCACTGCTCAAATTGAGGAAGTCGCGACGAACTTGAAGGACAGATCACTCCGGGAGAAGAGACTTGTATTGTGGGGACGATTTCCGACTACACTCTCTCCAGGGGAACAAGCCAGAGCGGTGCTAAACGCTTGTTTCTCTCCAGAGTCTACAAAAATGGTTTCCGCCAGCAGACTTCGCTCCAAAGCTACCAAGAAGTCACTGGGACTCCTTGTGACGTTACCCGCTAAGATTAGCGCGGAGGAAGTACTGGAAAAGATGGTTGATCTAAAGACAAAGCACGTAAACCTCAGGGGAGTCTCTCTAGATCGCTCACTGCAGGAGCGGCAGAAGCGCTCTCAGCTTGCCAGAACAAGGTTATGCATCAAGGCTGACCCCAAACTCCAGGCTAGCGTTAAGGTCCTTATCCCTGATGTCAAGGGGACACCGGTGTCCTCGGACGAACCACCCCAAGCACACACTTCAGAGGCCACTGCCCCCATCTCACTGGAAAGTCAAGCGCCTGTAGATATGCAGGGGGCCGGTAAAACAGATCCCAAAGGTGCTAAGGACCACCAATCTTCTAGACCCCCAATCATCTCACACAAAAAACGGCCGCAAAAAAAATTTTTATTCCTAAACTTTACAGCCCAGTGAGTCTGCTGGGATCCCCTCCTGCGTCAAAAATGGTCCAAAAAAGTGTCATTCCGATGGCTCCCCCCCGCGCTACATTGGGGCCATTTCGTCCTATACTCTCTTCCCATCTACAACTTTATCCAAATTTTCGAGGGTGCAAAACCGCAAATCACCCTCCGAAAGCTCTGAAAGCAAGAGCGGTCCGAACGTCATTGACCTTGGGCCAAGAGAAGCGGACGAAGCGTCCAACAGGGACGCTCACTTATGCCCAGGCTGTGATGAAACGGCCACCACCCCCCAAGAGGGCTCACAGAACTACGCCGCCAGTTGCACAACCCCCCTCACTACTGAGGCTACTTTCCCAAGCTTTCCCTCGTGCACTTCTGTCTCTTTTTGCACCCAGCCAAACGAAGAAGTAGCCTTAAAGTGCGTGTACACCAACTGTCTGAGCCTTCTGAACAAACTACCAGAAATCAGACAGCTGGTCCACGACACTAGCCCTCACATTCTTGCATTAACAGAGACCTGGCTTTCCGCGGATATCAGTGATAATGAACTGCATGTCCCTGGTTACTCTTTATACCGGACGGACTCCTCCCGTGGACGCATGGGAGGCTGCGCCGTTTTCCTAAGCCAGAAGCTCCCAGTGCCAGCTGTCGTAGGGGAATTTACCTTCCCAGAGAAATGCGACACGCTCTGGATTAAACTCCAACTTCGCAAACGTGACACGCTTCTTACCGGTGTTGTGTACCGCTCGCCGTCATGCAGTGCATCCGACGACGAAGCCATCCTTGCTACCTTAGACAGACTCACGTCTGCCCAGCGTTTCTCCCATCTTCTTATTATGGGTGACTTCAACGCACCCAAACTCAACTCTATGGCGGCTTCTCATGAGGACTGTGGCTGCGGGTTCTCGAAATCCTTGGCAATGTTGATCCATGAGAAAGCCTGGACACAGCATGTCGATCTACCTACAAGGCACCGTCCAGGACAGACACCCTCCTTGCTCGATCTGGTCATTACGAACGAGGCTCACCTGGTAGATAGGGTGGTCATCAAACCGCCGCTAGGGCATAGTGACCATATGCTACTAAACTTTGACTTTATCTGTTACTGGCTCCAAAACGCTGTAACAAAGACTTCATTCCGAAACTTCCAAAACGCAGACTTTAACGCACTAAGGACGTTCTTAAGCACACTCAGCCTCACATCCGACTCAGTGAACTTGAACTACCTTTCCTTTAAAGCTGCCATTCACGAAGCCGATGAGGCATTTGTTCCTCGAAAACTATTGAAGTTCTCCTCTCGTGCACCGCTTCCGCGGAACATACGCCGCCTTCTTGAATTACGTTCTCGTCTATTCTCTAAACAGAAGCTAACGGATAGGCCAGAGGATCTAGAGGCCTTTCGCTCTGTACGAAACAGGTGCAAGCGGGAAATCCGGCAACACACCCAACACGTACAGTCGAAAATCCTACAAATAGCTCACGAGAATAAGAATTTTCTTTTCAAGTATATACGACGCCAGAGAAAAACTAAGCCCTCAGCGCTTTCTCTGCGGCTTCCCGACGGGGAAACCTCCTCCAACCCCCAAGTGGTTGCCGAGATGTTCAGGGAATACTACTCATCAGTCTACAATGTGGATCTGCCAAACTGGCATCCAATTCTCCCGCAGAGGCACTTCCAACAACCCATCCTGACAGCTGACTTTTCTGTGTCTGACGTTCAGGACCTCTTGCTTAAGATCAATCCTTATAGTGCCATGGGACCAGACAAGATCCATCCCCGGATCCTCAAAGAAGCGGCCGTCAGTTTGGCGATGCCTCTCTTCGATCTGTTTAAACAGACACTTCGGACAGGCACTCTTCCGGAGGCATGGAAAGAGGCCAATGTCTCACCTATATTTAAAACAGGCGATCGTCATTCTCCTGCTAGTTATCGACCGATCAGCCTTACCAGCATCCCATGCAAGATAATGGAGCGACTGTTAAAACGCACTATCTTTAAGCATTTCTTCTCAAATAACCTCTTCTCTTCGACCCAGCATGGCTTTCTTCCTGAGCGGTCATGCATAACTAATATGTTAATCTTCATGGATAGCCTAACAGAGGCCAAAGACAATGGTCATATCTCGGACGCTATCTTCTTCGACTTTGCCAAAGCCTTCGACCGTGTCCCACACGGTCCTCTGCTGCACAAACTAGAAGCCTATGGGATTCAAGGAGAAGTTCTCCGCTGGATAACCTCCTTTCTTGGTAACAGGACTTTCAGAGTAAAAACCGGTTCAGGCCTTTCGTCCCCATCCCCAGTCTCTGTGGGGGTCCCTCAAGGATCGG
>QNGE01002048.1:25737-61934 GCA_008508345.1 Paragonimus westermani | reverse complement strand
ACCTTTCCCACCAAAATCGGTCTCAGTCAACACAGGAGGCATGCCCATCCAGTCGAACGCAACCGTGAGAATCTCAACAACATGAAATCCGCCGGAACAAATTGGTCTCAGCAAGAATCGGCTTCCCTTCTCAAGTATGCTGATGAGCTGGCCCCGTCGTGCCCTACTCGACGCGAACTCCATAATCGGCTCCTGTCACTTTTCCCAGGTCGTACTGTGGAGAGTATCCGGACGCGTCTGTATACACTGAGTTGGCAGAGGAATCCTGTCCCCATTGCCAATCCAGCCACCGTCTCGCAGACCAACGTGACATCTGGTACTGAGTCCCAAGCTGCTGAAAACCCCGAGTGGTTTGCCTGTTTGATCCAAACAGTGATTACCCAACTGGAGTCTAATAGCGAGGCTTCTTTACAAACCGACGGACTACTAGCTATCGCCCGCGGTCTTCAGGCAGGTATTTTCACGATGGTACAAGCTAAGTCGCTGTTGAACATGCATGCCGCTCAAGCGTTTCCGTACACCTGGCGACTGACTACCCGACGACGTGCTCGCATTAACGTCGAAGCCCTCGTGACCAGCAAACAGATACGGAGAGCGAACTATGTGGCAATTAAAACGCTGTACCACCAGCGCAGGAAAGGTGCTGCTTTTGCAGTTTCTTCTGGTAATTGGAGAACCGCCTACAAAATGGACCGTGGCCTTCCGGATAGTTCTAACGAATACTAGTCCGAAGTACTATCGGTTCATCCGCATCCTGATGAGCGACAAATCCCGCACGATTCTGCCTCCGGACTGGTCATTGGCCGACCCGATCACCGGAGATGAAGTATCACGCACCTTGAAGCAAATGGAGAACACCGTTCCAGGTTTGGACAAGCTATTGCCCAAACATTTGAAGCGCATGAAAGCTGATGCCCTGGCCGGATACTTCAACCTTTTCTTGCTGACCCAAGGTTGTCCAATCCGTCTGTGACGCTGTCGCATCACGCTTGTTCCGAAAGTTAATAATCCTTCGTCTCCAACCGAGCTCAGACCAATTGCCGTATCTTCAACGTTGATTCGTTGTTTTCATAAGATATTGGCTGATCGTTGGAACACGCGCTTGCATCTGCCCGCTCTTCAGTTTGCTTTCCTGCATCGTGACGGTTGCCTCGAAACGACCTCACTGCCCCATGCGCTGCTTCGGAACTCATGCACAACCTCTTCAAGTCTGTGTGCGGCTTTCATCGGCGTGTCCAAAGCATTTGTCTCCATCTCGCAGGACTCTATTATCAGATCGGCCCAAGCTTTCGGCGCCTGCCACCTCTGACATTACATCGCGGACTCTTATCGCAATGCTTCCGTCACGCTTGGCAGCACCGTCCTCCGGTCCCAGCGTGGCGTTCGCCAGGGTGATCCGCTGTCCCCGCTTTTCTTTGTCGTGGCGATGGATGAGGTGCTGGCTCTTTCTCGACCGGAGCTTAGCTACCAGTTCCACGACACACTGGTCAGCGGTTTCGCCTACGCCGACGATCTGATCCTCCTGGTTGAAAACCCCACGCGACTCTCCGATAAGCTTGTAGTCGCCGCTAGTACTCTGGAACTATCCGGGCTGCAGATCAACACGCGTAAAACGAAGCTTATGGTCATCCGCGGTAATCACAAACACAATGTGACCGCTATCTCCAATGGGTCTATCCCGTTCGGTCCGGATACTATCCGCTCACTAAGCGCCATTGACACGGTGACCTACCTAGGTATAACGTTCACCTGGAAAGATAAGGCATTCACTAATCACCGTTTGCAGCTTCGCACGATACTGGATGAAACGACTAGTTCGCCCTTGAAGCCGCATCAACGCTTGGATCTGCTGAGACAGCATTTGATTCCAAAGATGAGTCACTCGTTGGTACTAAGTCGAGTGCACCGGAACACGCTCAAAGCAATGGCTGTACCATCCGCCAGTTTGTTCGGCAGTGGCTGCGCCTTCCCAAGGACACACCCATCAGCTACATCCACACCCCAATTCGTTTAAGTGGTCTGGACATCCCGAGTTTATCCACTACTATCCCCATCTCGCGTAAATCCCGACTGGAGAGACTGCTCTGTAGTCGTTGTCCAGTTCCGCGGAATGTGGTCAGAGACCATTCGTTTGGCCCTATCCTGAGGAAAGAAAACGTCCCGGTACGCGTCCAGGGTGTAGTGGTTACGAGCAAGGAGGAAACCCTCGCTGTGTGGATCGATAAACGCTATCACTCGCTAGATGGCTGTGGTCTTCGGGAAGTATCACGCTCTCCACTCTCCAATCGTTGGCTGTTCAATCCAGACTGCATCTTCCCCAGGATTTTCATTTGCGCTATCCAGCTTAGGTGTAGTCTGCTGCGGACCAAGGTCCGACACTCACGAGGTGACCGAAGCGGCCAGTCAGTTCTCGGTCAACCAGAAAGCCTCGTTTATATTTTTAATCATGCTGGATCACTCACGATGCGCGTTGTGCTAGAAATAACCGCGTGACTAAAGACCTGGCGAGACGACTGCGCAACTTGGGTTATATAGTCTTCGAGGAGCTGCGAGTACCCACGGCGAGCTTGTTCACCAAACCCGATATGATCGCGGTTTTTGGCGGCGCTGCTGTGGTGTTTGATGTCAGTAAAGTGGATGACAACCGTTGCCAGCCTGCCTGGACCGACAAGATTGCGAAATACGGTACTGACTTCCATAAAGCTGCCATTTTGTCCACCCTCCATACCATGAGCTGTGAGGTGAACTCTGTCTCTCACTCACCTGTGATTATTTCTTTTAGCGAAATCATGTTCTCTTCTTCATGCAGCGCTATTCTTCGACTCGGACTACCTCCCTATGCAGTCACAGATCTATGTTTACTGACTGTTCTTGGTTCCCTGAAAACCTACGACACCCATATGCAAAGAACCTGACGTTGACTGTTGCCACCTCCCTGATAGTCGTCTCTCTATGAAGGACATTCTGTCCCGATGTGTGAGCCTTGACAGTGATAGCACCTTTGTGCCCTGAAGAGCCTGTGATTTTGTGGGATTTACTGTCTATAATATTTCACCTTTACCGAGTTTTATTTCTCCTATCCTGTGCCTCCAATTTTCTGCACAATGTTTGGTGTACACCCCTAACCTTTTTGCTTGATGCTTGAACAATTAGCGCTTGTCATTCTTATGCAAGGACCTGTTAACTGTACAATGTTGCCAACTACGCAACGCGTAACATTGACTGTGAGCTTGTGCCTGCGTAATCCCTATTCCATTTCTCTTATTTCATATTGGTGTCGCCGCTTGTTTTTTCTTTGCAAGAAGCTGTGTACATTGCTCTTCAGAATAAACGATATAGTAGTAGTGGTTGTAGTAGTGGCAGTAATTGTGTTAGCATTAATTGTAGTAGTGGTAGTAATAGTTTTAGTGGAAATAATCGTGGTAGTGGTAGTAGTAGTAGTAGTAGTAGTAGCAGTAGTAGTAGTAGTAATGGTGGTAGTAGCAGTTGTGGTAGTAATTGTTGTACAACGTATCCAATCAGTTTCGTTTGGCAGTATGACAGCAACACGCCAATATGCTTCCGGAAGTTGCAGATTGGTCCGTTTAAAATGAACAAAGCAGCCCGAAACGGCTGTCAACAAATCGAACGAATCGGGAGTATCTTTTGCTTGCGAATAGAACGGTAAGGGATCGGAAGAGAGGTATTGCAGATCGAACAATGCTTCAGGCTAAGGCAAGTTAACCTGCCCACGACGCCATTGCTGTGGGTATTTGAGCCTCATCCGCTACATGCCTTACGAATAACAACGACTGTATTGAGGACAAGTGACTCAGTAGGAATGCACACCGTATTGTCTCATTTGCAAGCAATCGTGCCATTTCGAAGTACATGGATGAATGAGCCGTTGGTCGTTGAAGCCGCGACCAATCATAACACTCTTGGAGCCACGGCACGAGTGTGGGGCACACAGGTAGTCTTGACATGTATGAAACAGTGTGGCAATGGAGATAGAAGACTTAAGATAAAACAGAAACAGGCACTCTTATATGTTCCAATAAGTTTGGAAACAATATGTGTTGAATTTTTATCGTCCACGTTTTGAGCACGTGAATCCACTTTATTGTATTCACCTTTCACAGGATTATCTCATCTGAAAGTCGTGGACCAGTCAGGAGGAACCGTAGGTCACTCGTGATTCTCATAGGATGTAAACAATGGCATTGCAACACGAAGTTTATTGATAAATTTTCCTACGGCCAAGCAATAATAAAATGTAAGCAGCTGGTAGAACAAAAGAAAAATGATTGCGGTAATATACCGTATTTCTGTTGTCCTGAAAGTGGCCGGAAAATACGCAGATAGAACTGTAACTTGACGCTCAGGAGACGTCAACAATACAGACAAGAGACGATCGGGAAACATTCATACAAAACAGATTTATCATTCATCATCGGTGAATGTGGTGACCACCCAGAAGGCAACTGGCCTGCTGTATGTAATGAGTGCGGAGTTACGGAAGTGAGAGTGCTAACACTTCACCGCACGTTCCCAAGATTGCCACTTTAATATCGTCCACCAAAGAGGGTTCGTTGACGTCGAGCAGTTCGGATGGAAACCAATATAAAGTTCAAAAGTGCTATGGGATAGTGGAGGCAGCCTGGAGAGCCACGGTAAAGAGCGCGGAATCATCTGTAAAAAGTGAGGCGTATTAGAAACCGAGAACTTCCGCAGGCTCTAGGTTGTCTGTTGCCATGTGCTGCCGAAGCTTGAGCGAGAGATGCCGGTTTGTGATACGGTAAAAAGGATTCGGGTTGGATAGAAAAGTAGGAGTCTAGTGGGATTGTGTGGCCACGTGTTAGAGCGAACAAGCGAATTTCAGAGTATCCGTTCTCCTTCGTACAAAAGGCTGGGGCTACAGGGCTGGTAAAGAGCGCGGAATCATCTGTAAAAAGTGAGGCGTATTAGAAACCGAGAACTTCCGCAGGCTCTAGGTTGTCTGTTGCCATGTGCTGCCGAAGCTTGAGCGAGAGATGCCGGTTTGTGATACGGTAAAAAGGATTCGGGTTGGATAGAAAAGTAGGAGTCTAGTGGGATTGTGTGGCCACGTGTTAGAGCGAACAAGCGAATTTCAGAGTATCCGTTCTCCTTCGTACAAAAGGCTGGGGCTACAGGGCTGGTAAGTCGAAATTACATACAATCCCAAAGCTCAATTTACTGCAAAGCCAAACAAGTTTCAAATCAGAAGGATTCGGTTGAGCTGCTTTTTGAGCCAGTCGGTGATATGCCCGCTTACCGGAACACCTGGCAGTATATAGCACAGACGGTACGTTAATCACTGCGGCTTCATGATCCTTAAACTGTTTACGGAGATCTGAACGATCGGAAGGTTGCCGTATTCAGCAGTAACACCTTTCGCTGAAGAACAGGGGGCATTGACCTCTGAGATTAATCAATCACACAGTTGAATCTTTGGTTGACCGCCAGCATCACACTACGGAACGTGAAGTTGAAGCTAGAGGGAAAATGTACAAACATCAGGACTTTATATTTTCATGAAAGCTTGAAACTGTGCCCGTTTTCAGCCCGAATTTGGCAGTCTTAGCATTCTAATATAGCAGGTCCGTCAAAGTAGCGTATGGGATGGAGAACTGCGAACATGAAGGCAGTAGAATTTTAATCAAGGCTTAATCGTCCCTGCTAATCTCAATAAAAAATTGCGGTGTCTCCTTCAACTTTTGATAACTCCCCGTGTATTACGCCAAACCTCGAGGCGTTCCGGGCAGTCCTAGATTTTCCTTGAACTCGGGTGAACGTTCAAAATTTCTAAAATTGTATGCATTAATCAAAAGTAGCTTACTGACCGCGACTCCAGATGTTGTATTTGGATATGTAAAGCGGCAATCACACACATATATTTGGCTCAAACTCAGGGCTAGTTTCTATGTTGTACTAATAACACAGCAGGTGAGTCAACGAAGTCACAGTTTAAACCGCATTATGTGGAGGTTAGTCATTCATGCAGTTAATCAACAGCAACACAATGTTCAATTACGAATTGCCATCACAACCAGAGGCTACTTGGAGAAGTCTGAGCAGTGGTGGTCGGCGATTCAAGAGAAAGACCGGCGTATGTTGACAGAGCTCACAAGAAGTAGATTATTAGATACATGGTCCACCCGGAAACGTTATCGCTTACCGGAGCTGAAGCAGTGGTGAAGTGAGGAGAGCAAATAGAATTGTACAAGAACGCTGCATAGCCTCTGATACCAGGAGTGGGTAACGACTAGACAAAAGACGTAACTCACCGCCCGTCAATAAATATGAGATCAAGGGGGACTTGGAGCCGTCAGAAGTGAAACAAGTGACGCAGTTTACGTGCTGAGTGGGACCAGGCTTATGTACGATGACCGACAAATGGAGCAGAGGTGAAGCAGAAATCTTGGACCAGGGAAGCGTCAGAATCCGCGTTTGGAAAGGTGAAGTCTTCAATAGAACTTAACCTATTCATCCAAGGCAGTGGATCGTAACAAAACCAAAAGTGGTGGGGAATGATTTGAAGTAAGGTGTGGCGGAGGATGACCACCGGGTAGTTTTGTCGGGTTGAGGTGGTGACGGCAAGACAGAATCGACCAGTGGAGTGCGGTGGGTTGGTTGACTAAGGTGAAGAACCGAGCCTCCTCCAAACCTGTCACTTCTGCCAGTCCAGTGAATCGCGATGCCCTGTAGATGAAACTTGGCATCGTGGATAAAGGGGGTCAATAGAGTCCCGGTGGTCCCCGCCAGCATGGATCAAAGGTGTTTTGAAGATGTTGAAACCCCGAGGCCTTGCCTTTAAAGCCTCGTGCACTGATCTGCGGTCACGTCCGAGAAAAATCCTCTGGCGACTGATTGGGAATGCTATGGTTGGCGACATGATGGCCGATCAAAGGCCCTGTTGAGAACTTGAAGATTCGAGTAAGTTCACGGAAGTGTGGCCTTCTTCCGAGGTATACCATGAATTTGTGTTTTCACCGGATACATCAAGACTGGTTAGGTTCACGCCAGTAGTTTACGCTTTGATTGATCCAGTGGCTACCTCTGTAAGCAGACTCAAGTCGTCCAACGGTTCACGTTGACTACAAAGAGCACGGGAGAAGGTGGGAATTGAATCGGTCTACCATAAAAGTGTTCGGCATGTGATCGATCATGTTCGACCCGAATATCCCAAGGAAGATGTCTCCGAGATCTACTCGGGGAGAACAAAGCTAAGTCTACTATTTTCTCAGCAGCGAAAGTCAGTCGAAGTAGTTTTGGGCTCGATACATAGAATAGGTTCGCGAAGAGAAGCGGTTGCATAATATAACCAGGCCTCAATGACTCTGGAGCTACAGAAAATATAGATTTCGGGGAGGGTCATTGTGCAGTGCTGGCAAATAAACGTAACGTGATGACTGCTTGGTATAACAGTTCAGTGGCCTGCTCAAGGCACACGCGGAAATGCGTAGTACGTCCCAGAGACTCCCCTAACAAGACATGCAGACACATAAACACTATTCTTGCAAAACATACAAAGCTATACTTCACAAAAGGCTAGCCTTACTGGTTTGGGCAATGCACTTCTGCTGGTTGCCTTTGCATTCAGGGGTTGATTGGGGGAGCTGGGGAGGATAAAACCTATGAGGATTTCTTTAGGTTCTCATCCAATCTCAGCTTGAACTTGCCGATGTTCATAGCTAGAACAATTTCATCAGGCAGGTTGTTCCACTGTAAGCCGCCCGACCAGAGAACTAATAAATCCTGCGAAGCCTGCAGTCGCAGATATTGAGCTCTCACGTACTTGCGTGTTGGAGCCACAGTTCAGTAGAGAAGCACAAGCGGTTAGGTCTGATAACCTTTCTCAAGCAGGCGTGGCATCTCGTATCAACCAACGAACTCCGGGTTGACTGGGTTCAAACATTCACTTCTGCACTGACAACTCAAATTTTCCAGGCCTGGCGGTCGTTTTGCGATCAGGTTTCGAACCTTCCTAAGCTAGAGAACACCTCCTCGAGGTTAAGGTGAATATGTTTGAAAGTTCACATTCATGATTACGCTAACGAGCGTGGGATAAACAAGGCGAATTCACCCACAACGAGAGTGTCCAGGCCAGAGTTGAAAAGTTCCGAGAGATTCATGACATTGCCTGCTGTTAATTTGCACCTAACAAAGTGAATTTAACCTCGGGTTACAGTCAGCTTTGAATCTTTTTCTCCTGCGGGTATCCACAGCCGGACGTTATCAAAGTGGTAGCATGTTCGCCTCCGTGACGAAGCATCAAGATCTCGTAATTTGTCAAATTCGCCGCCATATCCAGCGACGTTCATTCCGAGATTATGGGCTAGATCCGTCTGCATAGCCCCAACTGAGTCTCCTAATACCAGTAGCGTCCGCACACTGCAAAACGCTGGAAAACAAAAACAGTAGTATTCCACTGGCTAACATTATACTCATGCAATGCCCCAAAAAGATCGCCTCAATTTGTCAGGTCTATATTGTTACCACGAACAGAGGGGGTCGCGTCCATTGAGCTGAGCTTCCAGTTACTGTAGTAAATTTCTCCTGATGCTGCACCAGTTCGCTTTGGCGGGCGCAATGCTGTGTTCGACCCAGTTGAATACCATCAAGAAGTCCTGCTGGGTGCTGCCCAACCGGTTTCTGGTATCAGCCGCCTTGATTAATTGCTTGTAAGCGGTTACTGAGTTGCCTTTGCATGACTGGCCCTTTCGAAAACTACGCTGCCCCTGGGTGGTGACTCCGCACTGGAGGAAAACCGCTAGACTGGTCGTCAACGACGCAGTCTACTTCCTCGGACAAACATTGAGAAAGGAAATCGATCAACAGTTGAATGCAGTGTTACACGCAGCATCCCGATGAATCGGTAGTATCTGACTTCGTTATCAGTCAGCAGGCAGTTCACCTTCACAGAAAGATACTCGGTGCAAGACCCCTGGATCTGAAGTTGGGCTGATCACACAGTAATGTTTATACCTCCGGTGGTACGTCTACGTTATCCTGCAGTTTGTTCGGGTGTGACTTCTAGAATTTGGCGAGAACAGTAAAGGTGGGAAAGTCTACGTCGTTGTCGACAGACAATTCATTGATGGACGGGAAAGTAAACCAAAAATAAGCCGGGATGCTTGTTGTTTGCCGTTTGTTACACCAGAATATGTATGTAGGCCTGAGACGCTTGACGAAAAACGCTTCTGAATGACTGTCTGCTCTACGATCTCCAGTTTTGACTTTGGTGAGATATTGCAAATGAACATAATTCAAGTTCGGCACGGTCATCAATCTCTCCACACTTGCCTCCCATGGATCGATATGGAGTTTAGGTTTTCCAGATTAGAGTAATCTCAAACCGCAACAGAAAGACACGCTTGTTGTAACTATAGTTTTGGTATACCTACTGATGCCACAGGACAGCTTAGAAACTTTATTAATCCCGTTTGGAATGTTGAGATGCTCACCACAACGCTATTCGCTTTAGGATATTGCCAGAATATTTGCACTTGGTGTGAAAGCGGTGAACTCTAAAAAGCCCTCACAACGCGACCGTTCACATTTATATAGCCCCCGTTACTTTTGTTGCGTTGTGTTTAATGACCAACAGCTGCTGTGGAAGGGGTATTAGAACTTTTATACAACCTCATTACTTGGTCACCGTAATTTATGGATACTTCATTTCTAATGCTCCTCACGACACCACGGCAGTCAGTGAGCACTAAGTCTAAGCTGGATGATGACAAACCCTGCCGCCAAGTATGTGTTGGTCACAGCCAATCAGGTGAACCAGAGTCGATGGGCTGATGTCATTTATTGTTTCCGAAGTAGTCATCGTGAGCAGTTGTCGCGAACTCTTCCCGACAAACGACTCTTAGCGGGACCACTATATACCGAATCTTAGGAACTGTCAATTTGATGGACCAAAGAGGTGTCAGCACTGTTGAGTGTACTATCTTTCAGGCTAAGCGGGACTGTCCATTTTGAGTGGTTTGTTGGAACCCGACTTGCAGCATAGCACGAACTGCCGATCACATAAGTTGGGTGACATGTTACCAGGTTGGCTGCTACGTCCCCCTTTGACTGCAAGGCTGTATGTAACTTTTTCTTAACAGCCGTATTTATTGAGATTCAACCTGGTATCACCTACATGCTTCTGGCGATGGAGTTATCAGGATTCACATCATTATGGGGGTTATCCCACAACTCCTTCAGCTCCGAGTCTATCACACATTTCAGTACAGTGCATGACTCCAACTTGTTTGTGTTGAAATAGGAAACTGATTTCCAGCTTCAATTTTTGGACGCAGCGCAAACGGAGGGATCAGACCTGTCGTCACAGTGAAGTGTACATGGAAAGGGGGCTTACACCTTGCAGCGACTACACTCCCACCTCTCTGTGCCGATTAGTCACAAACGCTGTCTTGAACGTTGCGAGAATAACACAGCGTCCACTGATTCCTCGAATTAGGCCCGACGTCTATGGCTAAGCCGGTTCTTTGATAGTCCAGTTTTTGATACAGTGAGCCTGTCCAAGTCCTAAGGCAACTGAGCGACCGCTCCTAATCCCGAAAAGATGGACATAAAAGTCAACGCTAAATTACAAGAAAAATGGTAATAGCTAGAGGGGGGGAAATGAAAACAAACCTCTATATTTTATCCATCCAATATCCAAGGTCCCCCACTAAAGGCTCGTGGAAAAACAACGAAGCACAATCCACGTAATGGCGGAGCGATAAGATATGACTCAACCCGGGGCACACGTAAACAAATGTATAACGATGGGAAGAACGGGCAAACGATATCAAGCTTCAGTAACATGTGAAATCAATGTTCATTGGAGAAACACCAATTTGCACGTAATTTAACTGGAAAGGCAACAACCAGGAGAATCGGTAAAGGGGTACGCCGTTGTGTAGGGTTGTTTTTACGATTGTCACTCCACTCGCCTATTACTTAAGTAGATGTCGTTTGTTGTGGACCAACTTACGTTCAGCCGTTGAAGGGAAACGTGCGCCATTTCATTAAGCGACATTTTTGAGGAAACAAAGATCGAAATGAAGTCGCATGGCATGAAATTTGACTGAAAAACCAGTCTCCTGCGTTTTGTTCGCTGAGACTTAACGGTGCTCATTAAGAACGCTATATGCTACATTACCTGTTGTATCCTTACATTATACGTACGCACCCTAGGAAGTTTCAGGGAACAAGGCCTAGATAA
Organism: Paragonimus westermani; assembly: GCA_008508345.1. Taxonomy (NCBI): domain Eukaryota; kingdom Metazoa; phylum Platyhelminthes; class Trematoda; order Plagiorchiida; family Troglotrematidae; genus Paragonimus; species Paragonimus westermani. Next base: position 50,713 of record QNGE01002048.1, on the reverse strand, counting down.
TACCTTTCTTACCTCAAGGTAATTGCTGTAATTCTGAATTGGCACTTGATTTCTGACAAAACGTTTTAGAAGGGTGCTAGCAAGAGGTCCGCTCAACTCAAGACAACCTGTCGGAATTAAGGTATGTAGAGATAGACTGCTCTGTCTAGTAGACCGATGGGCAGTTCGAGCAATCGTACGCAGAAGCTAGAGTTATCTTATTTAAGATTTCTTCCACTTCAGCTAACAAGGCGCAGATTGACCCGTCGGTTATACTCTTTTATTCTATGGCCATCTTGACTTCATTTGACTTATGCATGGCGTATGCTCCCATGTCATGTCCACATTGTTGAACGTAAACGAATTCACTTTAGGCCTTCTTTGAACCCAGTTTGTTTTTATATACATGTTATGCTGCTTTGATGAAGCCGGTGCAGTTTCCGTGATACAACACGGTGCGAATTCCATCGCCCAGCTGAAATCTCAAAATCCTTTGTTATAGATGAGTTCTTGTTTCCGATATACGCCAAATATTTTACCAACAATCGAAAAGTTCCGAGGGTGTGAGTCGGATAAAGAAAAAATAATGCCTACTATCCTATTGCTTCCTAATAATGGCTGGTACCTACGCCTATACTGGCCCCGCAAGAGAAGCGCACCAACCGTTGAACCTCAAGGCTCAACAATGACTGTCACCATATTCAGGCCACCGAAAGCTCTGCAAACTCACAAGCGTCATTTGGGCTGACATATGCCTTCGAAGATCGTGGACTGTTCTGTTGACCCTACCGATGGATTTTCGGTATTCTTCTGGAATCCGGTTCTCAATTACGTGACGAATATAGCCAAACAAGAAGGCTTTGATGGTCGGTCTTCATATAACTAAAGCACGCCTTCTACTGCATTGCTGGCGATAACGTTTGAACCATACAAGTAACGCAAATACGAGCTGAAAAAATGACAGTGCGTAAGGCCCGAGTCAACTACCGCCGCAGGATCTTTTGACCTTAAGATTGGTGAGTTCGCAATCGACAGTGATGCAGGCGTCAAACAATGAAGTAGTACCCTATACGAAAAACGATATTGAAAGACAGTTTGCCACCAGACAGCTCCTGGTGTGTGACGAGCACAACCGCAACCTTCAGAACGTCCGCACACAATGACATGCATCTTTTTGTCAAGACGCGTACACCGCATCGGGGTGCCAGAGTGTACGGTGAATTCGGGCAAGATAAAAGCCCTCCCAGGGAGCCGAGCAATCTACGATATGTAATTCTAACCAAAGAGCAAACGAAGCAGGCTGGTTAAGGGATGCAAATATCCGGAGTTCAAGAAGCCTGAGGAAAACCGCGCTCAACCTGGTCCATGGTGTGCGAACCACTTTCAGAAATGTTGATTCACACTGTACATGAAATCATTAGTACACTTGACTGCTGCTAGCTTGATGCATGCAATAGAGCCTGGTTGTACGTATATTTATTGGCTCATGCGCGCTTGTGAAACCACACGCAATTTCGGTTTATTCGCGCGCTCTAAGACTGCTTTGTTTGGTCCTCTAACTGTTAGACTGCAAATCATCCGCAGCTGATAAAAGCTGCTCTCAAAAGGCAATAAAACCTGATACCGTTGAGCGTGTATTGGTACTCTAGTGACGTCACTCAAGGATTAAAAAATCATTTTTCTTGACAGGAATTGTCAAAATCCTTGAAAAATTGTTTCAAATGGCCGGTAATCGGGTTGCTCTTTATTTGGCGTCGAGATCAAAAACGTCAATGGTTCGTGCTCTGACGGTATACGTGGGGTTTCCTTTGAAGTTACTTTTGGTGTGTGTTAGATAGCCAAATGTCTTATCATGATGAATCATGATATGTCAACTACAAATTTAGCGACGTACGCACTGAAACCCTTCCCACCTGTTTATTACACTTAAAGTCACTTTTGTGTCGCATGACCTTCTGGGTGGTGGGTTATTCACACGGCTAAAGAGGTACTGATGGATTGCAATTTTGGAGCTTCAACGCAGTAAACTATTTAGATAGATACATGAGATATTTCGGCTTTCCGTGCGTGCCTCGTTGGAGCACAAAATCGAGCAGCGAACGCTAGATGTTTGTCACTGCGAGTGTGTGCACAGCGGAAATTACGTGGCGAATGGCGTACAGGTGCATAAACTACATATGACACGACAGTAAAAGCTGCGGGTCACGACGTATATGGTGAGCTGACATATTCCCCGCTGCACAGTTTTCGTGGCGTGCTGTCAAACACACCCCTAGTCTGTTGAGAGGAAAACCAGTTTAGATGTTAGGTCTCTTAGTTCGGAGCAACCTCACAATATAACTGTCTTCTAGTACTTCGAGCAGTCCACGAGTAGCCGGCTCACCGTAATTGAAGTAAACGTCTCTAGGCACCCCTCCGAACACAACATACTCACTGCTGAGTTCACGCATTATGCTGCGGATGTTCACGGTAAGCAGTTGACAACAATTACCGAGAGTCAGACACCGCAGTATACTTGATACCCTCGGCTGTCAGTGGTAGAATCTCGTGCCTTCGAAACGAAAGCTGCTCTAATCCCTTTTTCCGACCAGTTATTGATTTTGATCAGGACTGCCTGTGTAACGTGCATACGATACTCTAACCCATCATGATCGTGTGTGTAATCTGCAGCTAAAGAATGCAACGATACCCGATTAGAAATGACTTACTCAAAAAACACCGGATGGGAACTAACTTATTGGGATAAATTTCCGATAGACACTTCTGTTTCTACCTTGTCTGTGGCTGTTGCGGCCAAAACAAAAGTTGAGGAAACCGCTATAGTCTGAGTAACGCAAACGTCAGTGACTAAGTTCACCCCCACTGTATGTTGTCACATTACCTTCTTGGAACGTAGCGATAGAAAACTGCACGGGCTCTTTCTTATAAAGTGACGAGAATTCGTTTCGAGTCTGTCGTATCAACTTTTAGAACTCCGGTCAGGTTCACCCACAGACATTCCGAAACTCGTTGCTATTGTGGACTACGTGCACTCAGAGACAAAGTCCTACGCACTATCTATTAATCTATTGTATGCATTGGTAGCACAGTGAATCATGTTGTTGAGCAGTCCACTGCCGTTGGTTAGCTCACTTTTATGGTTTGTCCATCACACAGCTGGAACGAGAGACTCCCCCGATTCTCAGTAGGAAACACCCGTACCGGATGCTAGCCTTTGTATTCAGACAGACTTTCCAGCCAGCTACTTTTGATCATGTACGATACGACGTCATTGACGTGGAGGTCAACACCGGTACCCCATGAAAGCTTGGTCGGAGTTCTGTTGCAGGCCATTGTAAAGAAATGCACCACTGACGGGCTGTATAAATGAAAGTTAACCCCGCTGACTGCTCTCACAAACCGCTGGCTCCAAAGCGCATCTAAATGTGAAGATTGTGGTTAAATATGAATGACGTTGAAATTGAAATTAATCGAAGTTCTGGCTATCCATCAGTAGTTCACTAGTTGCGTCACCACTTGAAAAGTTTGAAAATGAGGTAGTATGGTCCGTTCATAGTGTGATGCTATGGCTGCTCGACGTGCAGAGCGAATGAAAGGCCTGTCACTGAATCTAGTTTTCTTCCGATTCGATGCGGTGATAATCATCCATCGCACTTTCTTTAGCTGCTACAGCTGTTCGCATGGATCAGCGAACGCATGCGTATGCAAAAATTAATTTATCATTCGCACTGTGCATTCTGGCTGTGAATGTTTTCATCAACTCCGCCTATTAACTGAATTACAAATTCTCTTTCATCAACTCACCCTGTCCACGGGTTACCACAAGTTTGTGACGTCCCTGATAACACTTTTCCAAACACTAATTCAAAATCATTCCCAACAACAAAAAGAGCTTTCTTACTTAAGACAGTATTTGATCAACTGCACTTCATGAGATATTACAAAATCACCCATTAACAGGCTCACAATTTGAAGACCTATCAGCCGCGTTTATCGGCACAATTTAGCGTTCCACGAGCCCTCTTGTAATGTTAGTACGTCCCATGCATTGGGTTTCCTGCTGGTCTATATTTTTATTTCACTTCAAGCCCCTCAATTTAGGCACAAGATTGTTCATCTGTTGTTCACGCGCACGGAAAAGGCTGCGGTATGATCTTACTATGTAGTCACTTCTTTGTGTTGCCACTAACACCTGAAGAGATTGCTTAAGTGATATCATCAAGCGGTTCTGCGCCATCCACTCGCCTCAGGGTAAGTTCACCATCCAATATCTGAGGCGGGCGAAGTCCACACTCCTCACCGCAAAATGTGGTGAGGATCCTACGCTGTGCGCCGCTCAATGAAACTCACACTCAACAGCCTTCACACCAAACGCGCTACGAAACTTCTCGATATTAGTGGTGTAGTTGAACAATGAACCGCAACAAATCTTGATTCCAAGACATTATTTTGGCCATCACTCGATACTCAACACGGTTGGAGGTGAACAGTTCATTTACTGGTTTGAAGGCTGGCGCAGTTGCTGACGCCATCAGTTCCTAATGCGAACGTAGCATGCATTCATTATGGCGTGTTCGCAACCAAGCTTGCAGGTTAGAAATGACATTGAAACTACTTGTCTTTGTCCGAATCAACCACAATAGGTACACCGAAGGTGGGTACCAAGTGTGTGTGAAGCGTGCTGACAATAACCCTGATATTAACAAATGATGTGTGACTTTACTTTTACCAAAGAGTGAGATGATCACTACATATGAATGAGAGATTCTCGCCACCAAAATTCAATGGTGAACCGTCAATCTCTATTTGGACGAGTAGTGATGGAGGGTGTGCTACGAGGAGTACAGTAAAGCGAAAACATGAAGGTGTTTCTTGAAGCGCTGATAGTCTAGACAGTATGTGGCGCAAGAACGTATACCCCAGTTTATTCTAGGCCAAACGGAACATCGGGAAACACGTCCGAGCTCGAACACTCATGAATGAACCACCGATCTGTGACTTCCTGTGATGGCGGTGATCAGAAGTTCTAGCATAAAGTGCATTATGAGGTGTGAGAGCGGATGCGAGAAAACTAACAAAAGTCTACGATGAACCACTGGAACAGGTGGTCCGGAATCGGTGCGTACATGCTGCACACAACACCGGAATTGAAATGAGAGACGGAAGCATTAGACAGTCAAAGAAATAAAGAGTCAGGACGAGGTAAATCTTTGTTGTTCACCTCTAGTCGTTTCACTCCTTCCAGGCTTCTGTTAATTGCAGTTGAAACGGCCCCAACCAGTTGTCTGGAGGACACTTCAACAACGAAAATGGCAGACCGTGGCACGCAAAAATAGTCCTTTGCAAACTGCGTGATGAGTGGAAAATGACGGATCGTACGGAAGAAGCGTCTATCTGGCAGGGTTAAGTATGTAGTCAGTTGTCTTATGGTCGGTCAAAACGATGAAACTACGACATTCTGATGAGCGTCCAAGGTGCGCAGTTGACTGGTGCGGCGCGAGAAGTTCCCTGTCGCGGGTATCACAGTTGGCTTGGGCAGAGAAAGTTCTCATAAGAAAAATAAGGGTCTCTCACCCCTCACTGAAAAACTGTCGAAGAGCTCTTCCAGGTGCATTCATTGAGACATCGACTGAGATGAAGACTTGAGCTTTGTGTTGGGTAAAATGCCAGAAACCAATGGAACCATCAAGCACTTGTGTGTTGGTAATATGAGCATGCAACGCTTGTGAATTTAGGACAACATTCCTCTCTGATCCACACGGAGTTCTTTCGGTGATCAGTGTGTGAACAGTGTGCCGCAGAACGACGACAGAGTTCATTTATGCCATAACAACGTTGAAACTGGAATAGAAGTTTTAAACCGTCTGGTCTTCACTTCAGGTCGTCGAATGTCACTGAGATGAACAAGATAGCCCGAAATTTCTGGGGCATAAAAATAGAGGGCACATACTGCTTAGGCAACAGTAATTCAAAGTTAGACGAAGCATCAGGACAGTGAACGCGGGTGCTAATCGTGTTTGAGATGGCCTGGACCAAGAGCCACCGCAGCAAGCTAAATGTGATTGAAAATCAGCATTACGTGTAATACTTGAAGTTCAAGAACGGCCATTTCCACTCTCTCGCTAGAGACGAAAGAAATACAAGGAGTAACTTGCGCCTGGTTAGGTTAGAATAAATGGACTTAGCACTCAAGGTGAGAACCAAACTTGAAGCGCTGGGAGAAATAAAAAGCTCGAGGATTGCAACGTCGTTGAGCGCCAGAAAGCTGCTGGTTTTGAAAAAACGTGTTAAGATTGGCCGAGAACTTAATAACGGATGAAAATTACTCGACTGTGACGTGATCAGCATAAGCCTCAGCGTTCTTACGCTTCATAGGAGGTAGTCAATTGTGTGATGTGGTTTTAGGGTAGCCTGTGAAAACAGTGGGGCGGGTTACTTATCGCAGGACTTTCGGCGGTCGTACAAATACGCTGTCGATTAAAGAGATTCTCGGAGGGGGGGTAGAAAACCGGGATACGGCCCAGGATACCCGAGAAGATAGTTTAACGGAAATAAGTTTCGCTTTTGAGTTATGCAACGCTAGTAGCTGTAGAGGAGTTCCTTTCGCCGAACGTCTGCATTTTTCCCAACGGCTGCCAGGGAGAGAGCACCCGTAGTTGTATTTCGGACATTGATAATGATGAACACCGAACAAAGTTTTTGCCACGAGCTCATTTCAAGTGTAAGTGAGCATGTACCAAACGCCTCCATTTGCTCTATATTAGCAACTTGCGATGAAGGCAAGTTTTATCGAGCAAGCGTTCATCACCCGGCTTGAAAAGACGCTCTCCTCGGCTACGGTTTCAGTGCGAACTCCGACATCAGTAAACTTGTCTGATGAGAAACTAAGAGACAGGCCACGGATGGTTGCAACTGTTACTGACTGGCCGAGTTGTTTTCTGATGGGATGAATTTAAAATGGCAAAAGAACAGTTGCGGAATTTGAAGGCATTTCATCTAAAACAGAATAAGTGTCGGGACATGGTTATTCGGCGAGCTTTTCATAGCCAACCCTAGTTTTTTCATTCCTTTTGACGTTTACCTCGTGGGGTGTCTTTTCTCTGTCATGCTTTTTGGGCCCACATAATACCTGAATATTTTTGAGTGATTGTCATCTTGTATTGTTGATAGCCATACAAGTGGCACCAAGGTGGCTAAAAGTTGTCTCCGAAGTATCAGCTCCGAGTGTACCAGGAACGTGTTTTTTCGCATTCAACAGCAAAAGATACTGAGGGCTTCCGCTTCATTGACGCTTCCAAGGTGTCACATCGGGAGCCAACGGTAAGGAGCTAAATAGTAAAAGCACAGCCCTTGTGAACAAGCTTGGTGAATACTTGTGGGCAATTCATGTCTGTGTTTTGGCTAGCATAAAGAAAACCATGCACGCGCTGGTATGTACGAATGAAAATTAGAAAGTGCTGAGATATGTCATCACTATGCATTTTCAAAGGTTTTATCATGCATACGAAAAGCTACAAGTACTAGTAACAGTTTTCCGGGGATACATTCTAGCTCACAACATTTTTCCGTGGCAAGAGAGCCGCAAGAATGTACCAACCACTGAAATTTTGAAATCCTGAAGTCAAAGCGTTCAAAACCCCGAGGGCATTCGCGTGAGAGTTTGGGAGTCATGACCTTCGGGGCCCAATGGTCTTATGCTCTGGGGCGACTTGAACTGTGCTGAACTGGCCGACTTTTCCAAGCGGTGACCAAATTTTTAATGGATTCATTTCGGCAATGTAGTTCCGATTGATGTATGGAAACCCTGGTGCTTGGATGGACGTGTAGTATATGACGGCCTAGTCACACGATGAGGGTGGTTTATCATTTATTGCATCAGCCTTGTGAGGGCAACCAATCGCCTAGCAAAGTTTTTGTTTGCCGGTCAATGTACTAGGAGCAGCGCAAAAGACGCTGGTCGGGAAAAGAGATTTGCTTGCAGCAGCCTATCACCAGTGTCCGCTATCCCCACGAAGGCCACCTCAGAAGAATAACATGCTTGTAGTTTGCGTGCGATTTGGAGCAGACTTTTCAATGACGGCCCTGGAAAGATAGAAAAAATTCCCCCGTTCGTTCCACCAAAACAGCTTCTCCGTACTTCGGAGCTGCTGCGAAGATTCGCGGTTCTTTGGCTTCATGTCAGAAGCACATCTGATCCAATTCCTTCCGCTCCGACAGGCACACTATTTACCAAAACATATTTTCGTGCACCATATGGGTGCTGGGGTAGAATTTCGAGAATGAGGTCACAGACACCTCCCACAATCTCAGGTGAGATGGATTTCATTGAATGCGAATTTGTCATAAGCTTGAATTTAATCCTGATTTTTGAGTGTAGCTGCGACTTGTCTAAACCACAAATGAGGATCAATGGAATATTGTCAGCCTCAATAGCGGGACAAAGCACCTGGAAATCAGCGGGTTGGAGTACTGAATTTCAGGACAACGATCTAAAATATGCCATTACAGAACTGATTATCTAAGCTAAGTACTGGATGCTTCGAAAGAAAACTGGGCTCAGAGTACGCCGATTTCCACCGGGACGCAGTCGAAGTGGTCTGGGCCAAGTTGAAACTTCAAAACGGTAAAACTTAAATGAAAGTCGGCTATGGAATATTCTATTGGAGGGCCAACTGCCAGAGTTGCAGCAGGAGCCAGTAGGCCCTCGCGGTGGGGTTCATTTAAAGGTGTGCTGCATCTACTTTTAATTAACTCAAGTATATATATACAGCACAGTCTAACACAATCATTGCATATAGTTGGCAGAATATGGTGTGAACCAATGAAGAATCAATAGAGTTTTCAACGATGAAAGCCTCGCGAATCCCAATCTCATTTTCATTGTTAATGACAGTACTTTCAAAGTCACCGTTAGGCAGACAGAGGTGTCTAATAGATGTAGGGTGTAGGGTGTAATTCCGTGCTTTATTATCCATCACATCGCTAACTCCCCCGATAGGTGGCTCTTGGGCCCTGGTCGTCAAGACCTATGCTGGCACAGTCCAGGAGCCGCAGCGAGAGTGCGGATAATTCTACAAACAAATTTTGCCTGCTGGTTTATTCATCATACAAACAAGTAGAGTGCAGGGAAGGCAGGTTACCCCGCGTTTAGACGAGCCAGAGATACCTATTGGCACAGGCACACATTAGTAACCAAAAATCGAACTTCGAAAAGCTCTCTTCAACCATCAGGTTTCAATCAAGTGCTGGAATGGTTGGGTGTCGGTGGCGACTTTCAAGACTGGAACACTCATAACTTCAAGACAGTCGATAAAGATGAGGATAGATTTCTCATGCAGCAGAGAATAAAACCGCAACACTAGAACCTTAATAAGTTACTGTCGGTTTTCGCAATATACCTTGTCCCTGTGTTAGAAATAAGGGCGTGCTATGAGTACCTTGCAGTCCTACCATGTGGTCAGCCAAAACATATCAGAAGCAAGGCTTACTGTCCCCCAGCATCCTACGTCATGCAGTCAGCGGCTTACCTCCACTTCCCTGGGATGCATCAAATCAAGGGTGTGCTACACATGATGATGATGACGTATATTTCTCAACGCTTCTGTGGAAAGCACACTGGGCAATACAAAACGAAGAATAATTGAACAGTGCTACAAAAGTGAAATCTGTGATCAGGAAGGGCGTGATTAAAAAGAAAATGACTGTGGTTTACGGAACTCTGGCACACGCAGCAGAAAACTACAGGGTTCGCCTCATTCACAGAGTCAGTCCAAAAATGTGCGGTTACATCAATTCACTCTATATGAGGTTGGGTGTGGGTCAATGTTCTAAATAGTCCAAGGTCAACCTGGGCAGAACGCCCTGTAAAGCGCAGTCCACAGCAGCAGGCGCATACGGATCAAATTTGATTTGCGTAACAAACCATGCTGCTGTGTTCTTGGCAAAGTCTCAGTTTTCGTTTGTGTAAGTCGTGTGCATGGCTTACTAGACGTTTGGCCCATGCTTGTTGTTGTTGGAGCCCCTAATTACGAAATACGCTGATCACCGGTGCCTTCATGTTATTCAGAAGTTGGTCCGCGAGTGTTACTTGCGTTCGAAGTAGAATCGGCCGGCATGCATGTTACAGTCTAGATGCACTCTCAACATGTTCCGTCATTACATGATGTAGCTAGCGTCGGAATATGTTGAAATACGTCGGCATTGGTGAATAAAGACGGGACACTCCTAAATTTGGCAAAAGATTGGGCAAATTCTAGCGTAGGACTACATGGATTGCTGGAATCCTTCGAAAAGCTGAAAATTTCGCGAGTCGCTTGGCCGAGACCAGGTTTTGTATGTCCACCCGTCTTTGAAGATGTCCACAATCAACGGAAGTTTAAAGAAGTAAGAAAAAGAACGCAAATTCACATATTAATGAGAAACTGTGGGGTGATCACATTTACTATGAAGAATGATGTGTATGGAACATTTTTTCACGAAGACCTTGTGCGACGTCATTATTTTTTCTCCGGTTAGTGAAATATGTAACACGGTCAACAAATTGTTATGGCACTTCGCGATTAGCCCAGGATTCACTTAGGCAACCGGAATATTGGGTCAAAGATTTGAAAGGCCCCATGACGTGTGCGTGTTCTAAGTATACCTCACAACGTCGTTCTGATGGACTTGTTAATGAACGACCATTTTGCATCTTTCGGCAATAGCAATAATACTTGTACATAAATAAACATATATGAATAAAATATTAGTGAGTTTACAACGGTTTCTTGAGCATGCAGTAGATTAAGTGTTAGACGGGGGTGTGAATTCAGTGTGTGAATCTAATGTGTTGAAAAGGGTTTCGCAGCTCCACTGGTGGCCGCAAAATGAATCTGCATCATACTGACTGCATTCACTAGAACAACAGTGTTTGAGGTATTGTCGACGAGGAAGCGGCTCAACCAGCCCGACACTGTTTTTGAATTCTGAAGGTCGACTGGGGTTCCGGTTGACATCCGCCCTCTTTGCCAGCTGGCATGCTTTTGTGCCAAAGGTTGTCTTACGTCCAACTCCCTAGCGCCTGTAATAGTTAAACTGAAGCCCACTTGTATGCTGTGAGTAAATCAACGAGTAAAGTCTGGTTGCAAGTTCACCGTCTTTTTATTACGACTTCTGAGTCATGTTAGTATAAGCTGGGAAGACGTTGAGCATAAGAATCAGACAGCGAGGGACCGGCTACATGATAAGTTATACTCACCACTACGAAGTAATGTGGTAATGTGCGTCGAGACCAATAAGTCCTCTCAAACTTCGCATGGTGTTTAGGACCTTGAAGATGCCGATGTTTATCTCAACTCACTATCCATGTGCTTTTAGTTGAGCTTCGAGCTCGCGTTTTTGGATAGGATACGGGCGATTAACTACAGGTCCCGCTGAGTTATAAACTAATCTCAGAAATCAGTGACCCTGGTCTTTGGCAAAAATTGTTATTACAAAATCGACACCTTCCCGGTGATCCGGATTTCTCTGTGAATGATTTGGATATGTTAAGTTTCAAGATGCATATCCCTTAAGAAAAAGGCCGGAACGCATCACGCCACAACGATCGGCCGGCCTAGTTCGGATGGTATGGTCGTTGGTGGTGGCGTGTGTAGTGAATCGAAATCCCGAAAAATGGCGAAACGTTTTTCGCATTTTTTGTGAAGAAGGGGATTCAACATCAAACCACAGAATGAAGGCCATTTAAACGGTAGACTGTGCAAATTGTCACGTTGACAATTCTCCTCATGTGTTAGAGATGCCCCGACCGTCTGCTCGGTAGTTTTCTTTGGTTGCTTCGGTTTTCGGTTGTATGTCATTCCAAAATGGTGTATCGGTTGCGGTACCTCACAAAGCATCTCCGTTAGCCAACCATAAGAGGTCTCAGAACAAGCTGAATCGTCTGCTGGAACTGAAATTACTACCGCCAGTAGGTGAGCCTACCGATTGGGTCAACAGATTGCAATAACGTCGACGTCTGGTGGTGTCCCCGTATGTATTGACTCCAGGACGCTGAGTGCTGTATCCCCAGTGGGAAGGTATAACTTGCCGATTACGGGCGATATTTTGTTCGAAGTATACCACGCTCCCTTCCGAAAAATCTGATTTGTCTTCCGCGTACTGGTGCTAAGTTGAGAATCCTGCTACCCGATCACGTCTAGCACCATCTTCATGAGTTTCTGGTGGCCGTTCTAACGATTTGGGTCAAGAGCGTTGAGCAAAAATTCCCAAGGACATCTAATTTTGGCGCTTGATAAGCTAGAAGGAACGAATTGTGTCACTAACGATGTACTGATACACTGAAGCACAGGTACGGTACATGAACAAAAACTTGAGGCAATTCTAAAACGGCGTATGTCAGAGAGGATAACAATATCATGTGATAAGTTTGTTTTCTGAACAAAGAAATTGAGGTTTTATGACCACCTACTCATGTCTGAGGGAACACGCCACCCCCATGAGGTGCCAAGACAGTTTCAGGTACTAACGGTATGATTTGTTACCTTAGCTAATTTCTGTAAAGGTTGGCCGATATAATGTGGATGTCGGGCGAAGCCCAGCAGTTAGCGTTTCGTGAAATGAAAAGTTTAAGTTTGACAGCCCCGGTATTCGCATATTTACTTCTGAGGTTCCACCGATGATCCTTTATGAGAGTAGCCAGCCAGGCCATGAAGCTGTGCTAATTCAACAATGGAGACCAACTGACCACACAAGCCGGAACCTTCCTGGTGCGAAACCGAATTATGCACAAATCGAAAGGGAAATGCTGGTATTTTTTTGCCACAGAGTGCTGAGACACTCAGACGTTCGGGAGAAAGTGGTATACACAACGCAAACCTCAGGTGGGAATAGCGAAGAAGTCACTGAGGGCCTCATCCCAATGTTTACAACCGGCGATGATCATGCCACAAAAGTAAAACCGTGAGCTAGTCAAGCAACCTGGAGATCAACTGCACATCGCGAATACCCCCCTATGTGACCATATTGTCGGTGCTCCGGAAGAAGATTCTGGGTTCGGGAAGGTCGCATCAGTGAACTACAGGTCACTGATGAACAAGATGGTGGAGCCAAAGGACGCGGCGGAAAATGATCAAGTACATCAGAGGCTCATCCAATTTATAGAAGGCGGCCGGCTACGGGATAAAAGGAATCTGCCTGAAGAGCAGATAGTAGTTTTCAAGGACTGTCATCACATTAAATAATTTCCAGAGGAGACAGGATAGTTACATCGAGCGATTTGCATCAGATGTTCAGTGAACAAGTCAATGTGGCACGCGGTGGGGATAGCAGCTGTGTTCGTGATACAAAGAAACGTTGCTACCGGCCAAACATGTCCAGTAAAATAAAGAAGTACATAACAAAGTGTGAAATTTGCAGAAGGCAAGATTCAAGCCAATTGAAGGAAATGATGCAGCTGAGGAAATTTCCGGAAAAACCCTGGCACCTAATTGCAGTCGATCCGTTCCCAAATGGCGGGAACCAGCACCTGGCAACGGTGAACTATTTTACGGGCTATTTTGAAGTTGATTGACGGTGCAGTCGTCAACAAGCTGCGTGATCACCTCGCCCTCTATGGCACACCAGGGTGCTTTTCTATGATAATGGTCCTCAGTTTGTGCGCAATGATTTCAAAGTGTTTGCAGACCAGTGGGAGTTTCAACATAGGACAAGCAGCACATACCACAGCCAGTCGAACTGGAAGGCCGAAGCGGCAGTTAGAGCTGCCAAAAGACTACTACAGTTCAACCACGAGTCAAAGGAAGACCCATATTTAATGCCTCTGGAAAGAAGAAACCAGATGAAACCATCGGATACGGTAAGACGAAGCGACTGCTTGGGAGATGGACACGGACAAGATTGTCGGCGGCATCTGGACTGCTACTCTACAACGCATTAGATGAGGCAGATGTTCGGGCGAGTCTGAAACGACGCAGAGTGCAACAGAGGATGTATGTAGCCGCAGGGCTAGGAAGCCTAAAATTTATAAACTAGGTGATAAGATGTGAATCCAGTGTGTCCCTGGGAACCCGAGAGTGTGGACACGTGGTATGGTGGTCAGTGACCGTGGGCATAGGTTATATGGTGTTGATGTGGACGTGGTGGTGAAAATAAGTCGTATTTACTTGAGAGGACGGACGTCGATGAAAAGAGGAATCCGTGGTGCAAACCGTGAAGACACATCAAAAGCAGGAAGGGATGTACTGAGTTTGAAGTAGGACGGCTCCTGGATTAGAGATGGTTCAGTCATTCGGTGTTCGCATACAGACGAAATTATGGTCAAACTGGCGCCAGAGAGTCACAGACGGCGATTAGCCAGTGTTGGGCAATCGGAAAGCGAAGATGCATGTTGCTTAAGAGCAATCGTAAATACTGGTGTTTCTCCGTGAAAAAGTGTTGCCTTGTTCAATAAATCGAGTTTGCGTGGTGCTGCTCAGATTTCTTTTCCGGCTGCCTCTCGATTGGTTAGCTCAGTAAGTGACAGTGTGGGTCCACTCAGCAAATCATACCGCAGCTGTGCGGTTGAACGCCTGCGTGCTGTCCGGAACGTGTTTTCTCGCGTTTCTTCCTGATACCCTTTGTAGCGTAGTCTGTCCTGAATCCGTGTCTGTCATATACGACTGTTTCATTCGATTCTCTATGTGTATACCGGCCACCAATGGTAGTCGTTTCGTCCCATAAACTTGGAGCCTCTGTGGCCTAATTTTGTCTTGCCCTTCCAATAAACGATACTGTTGCTTCTTCTCATTTCTCGGTTCTGAGTCAACCAACTGAGCGCGTAACCAAAACGACGACACAATATTAATTCACAGTGATTAAAAAACCGTCCGTGCGACGTAATATCAGGAACTCCGGGAAGTATACGTACCAATAGCAACAAAAGTTCAAAAGGCAGCTGGACACAGAAAGGCAGCAGTTTAATCCTAACCGCCTCATCCTAGCCCTGTTCGTTTTTGGAGTAACGCAAGCAATGTGACTGCAGGTATTTTCTACTTACTTGGCCCTAAGCAGTTCTACAAATTCCATGATCACAGTAAGGTGGACCACATTCAAGCTACCTCTTGTAGCTCAAGGACGAGTTCAGCATATATTTCTACAAAATAGCAAACACTCGCATCCGACGTTCAACCCACTGCTCGTACTATGATGTTTACCAATTCCTTTGAGTCTGCCGTTAACGATGGTCCCCAACATTTCTTCATCACTGATAGTGATGGTGGTGAGTCGTTTGCCTCACTCGATTGCTTGAGGCAGCTTAAACTTCTTGTTGTTTTGAGGCCCGGTGATACTCCTGTTAAGAATACTTGTGGGCGTGCTTTACACACCCTTGGCAGATGCGAACTTCTATTCATAAATACAAAGTTGGTTAATTGAAGGTGTTCAGTTTTCTGTCAGTTAGTTTGGTCCGTCAAATATAGGTCTCGAATGCATGGGGATTTTGAAGCATTTTCACATTTTCCGTTGAATCTCTGAGAAATGAGGATCCTACGTTCAAGTACGTTCTGGTTTCAAATTCAGGTACTGGGGAGGCATCTGCAAGCGATCCGGGGCAGATAAGAATATCTGAGATTGTGCAGAAGGGACAGCATCATCGAGGCAATACGAAATTTTATTCAAACTTCGGCGGAGGTGATGGCTAGAGTTCGCGACCAAAAGCTATGTTCCTGTTGTTACTCTCTGTTCAGATACGTGCATGACTATGCTACGCATTGTATGAATTGAACTACGATTTTGTGGGCTTAGTTTTTATGTTATTGATACTGCGTGGAAATTAACTCTGGATTCGTCATAGGTATATATGCGCTTACTGCTGTGTGTTCCTAACTGTTGCTCTATGAGATTAACCCATGCTGCTTTTATCTCCGTACTGTTTCCAAAACGCGCTTAGCGCCCAAACTCAGCTTCCGGAGGGTGTGTTGTTCCCCTGCGCCTTCATTTTGTGTGAGCTTGCCCAAAGGAATGCAGAACCTCTGAAATTTGCTTGTTCGCTCTAACACGTGGCCACACCAATCCCACTAGACTCTCACGTTTCTATCCAACCCGAATCCTTTCTACCGTATCACAAACCGGCATCTCTCGCCTAAGCTTCGGCAGCACACGGCAACAAACAACCTAGAGCCTGCGGAAGTTCTCGGTTTCTAATACGCTTTGCTCTTTATAGATGGTTCCGCTCTCTTTTCTGTGGCTCTCGAGGCTGCCTCCACTATCCCATAGCACTTTTGAACTTTATATTGGTTTCCATCCGAACTGCTCGACGTCAACGAACCCTCTTTGGTGGACGATATTAAAGTGGCATTCTTGAAAACGTGCAGTGAAGTGTTAGCACTCTTCCTTCCGTAACTCTGCACTCATTATATAGAAGCAGGCTAGTCGCCCTCTGACTGAAACTTTTTATCTTTCCTCTTTTTTACAGAGAATGACATCGGAGCGAACCTGCCAGTGACAAGTTGTCGGCCAGTTTCTAAGTTGTTCTGGTGGTTCTGCAGAACTTGGTGGATAATGCACTCCGAGATAACCTAGAATTGCACAACATTATTATACTGCGTGGCCTACGAGGAGGGCGTTCCCGTGTAACTACCATCACCCTAACGATGGATGACTGGACATATTAAATAAGCCAAGGTCTGAAATGGGAG
This sequence comes from Paragonimus westermani, assembly GCA_008508345.1. Classification (NCBI taxonomy): domain Eukaryota; kingdom Metazoa; phylum Platyhelminthes; class Trematoda; order Plagiorchiida; family Troglotrematidae; genus Paragonimus; species Paragonimus westermani. The sequence continues at coordinate 34,082 of QNGE01002048.1, read as the reverse complement.
GCCGCACTCTCCGATCTCGCCGAGGACTCTTATAAAGTTCTCCGTTCCATGCCCATTTCTACACCACCTCCGTCTGGCCTTTCCTTCATATTGGTATCTAGAATAAAAGACTATTGATTTGGTCTATCCATCTGTGTTCGTCTGAACGGCACGTATTCCTTAGCCCGCGATGTTACGCGAGAGTCCAGTAACCGTCTATTCTCAGGTCTTCGCTATTGATATCGTTCACTGACGACCTCCCAAACCCATCGGCATCTCGCTGCCACCTGTGTGCGGTGACTTCAAATTGTGACGAGCAGAATTTTCGGACGAAGATAGCGAACTCCTACACAGGGATGCTAATTCATCGCACACGTAATCCCCGGCGAACGATCCACCACATAGTCCTGCAAAGTGTAAGGTTCGGCAACTTCGCTGTCCGTTCAAGTGGCAGTGTTACTCTGAAAATTCCTTCCTTGAAATTACACTGAATCTATCAAAATATCCAGTTATGCATATCTGGCCTCATTGACTGGATTCCGCCTGCGTTCGTTGTTCAGGTCCCTGGGGCGTTCTGGCAAAACTAACTCCCAGAGCTGTTCTTTCCACTCGTCGGCTCAGTTCTTGAATTTAGCATGCAAATGGCCTTCCCCCTATGTCTGGTATGATATCCTCTGATTCGAAGCAATCTAAGGGTCAGCCCTTCCACCCACACTGAGCCACAACTGTTAAAACCTTACATGTTACTGTTTGAACGTAGGCGACTCAGGGTAACCTTGTCTCTCTATATAAAGTATCTCAGTCATTTGCACTTTTGTTACGTCACCTTCTTGGTTAAGTGTCCACTGACCTGTCTAGCTATGAAATTAAACTTACTTTTCAGGGATTTCCACTTAGTCATTCGTTGTACGTGCGTGTGCCATGGAATCTCCTATGTGATGAAGCCGCGACACTTGACAACGTGAGTGCTTGCAAGCACCTGCTGTATGGTCTCATGCTTGCACCGAACGTGTGAAACGAGTAGCTGCCCAAATGATCACTGGCTTTTGGCAATTCCCCAACCAGCACAAGAAAATCATTGGACGGTCAACTGTCCTCTGAGTGTCCTATGAGTGTCCCGCGGGACAGTCGTACAAACCGAAGACTGAACGCCCAACCACCTGTTTCCATCTTACGCACAATACAGGAAAATGGCAAACATTACTTTTTTCCAGATATTTGTTTGTTTGCGTCAAAGTTGTTTGTTCATTGCCCGCTAACTTGAAAACTATGCCATGGGAAGGTCCCGTGGGCTCTCACCATCTAACATCTATCGTATTGCAAGGACGTACAGCATGTGAACATTCATGAGCCGAAAATAAGGGTTGCTGAAAAAGATGGGGGTGAGTTTCAAGTACTCTTATCATAAACCGGTCAAGATTTGACAAGGACAGGAGACAACAGTAGAATCGAGGGCTCGAACACACAGGCGGAGTTGGAGATGGTGGTTACTGCCCCAGAAGCTAATGAGGAACAATTGTCATCACATGAATAACCCGTTACCTCCATTGGGTTAGTCTCAGTCGAAGCTCCGCTGGATGTGCTGCCGTGTGAACCAAGTAATATTATTTTAGCCGCCACGATTTCCATTTAGCAGAAGTCTCTGATGTAACCGATGACCTACTGAAAAGAAGATGTTTGCGGGCAATCGTCAGAAGGATCGAGCCGCGGGATAGCATGCCAACAGCTGTATTCAATGTAATGCTCACGGAACCGCGTCGTTTATATCCATATTTGCAGAAGGACGCGAGAACTTTTCTAGGTACCCCAACGCATCGAGAAGCAGGACAATATATTAGAGACAACATGTCCATTTCAGTCTGAAGAACGTCCTCGATAGGGTACTTCGAAATCACGAGCAGTGTGATGCTGTGAAACTGTAGAATCATGTCGATGGAGTCAGTTTGTTTAAGAGCTCACGTGGCCAGTCCTCGGTCTTTTAACCGGTCCGAAAACAGCCGTGTTCATCGTGGGGGTTTTCAGTGACGAGAAGAAGCCTCGAAACGTGTCAGAATATTTTCAGGATCTACCAATTGATATGGTGCACTCTTTCCGCTTGATTATATGCATTTGGTGTTATGAAGAGTGTGATCAATCTTTGGCGTTCCGGAAGCACTCGGTGAAATATTCGATTTTCGCCCGCTGCCATCCGCCAGGTAGACCAACGGATCCGCAACAACAGACGAGCAATGAATTATGACTTCCATAGAAGGTTTCGTACGTGAAAAGATGCTAATAAGTGGAAAGCAGCGGAATTCCGTCGGTTTATTTTGCAATTTGGCCCGGTTGTTCCGTTGTAAATCTTAGACCGGAAGAAATATGACAATTTCCTAAATTTGTCCACTTGCATATTCGCTCCGAACAACCGACAGTTGGCGATGCATCATGAATCCTCCGTTGAGAGGATGATGGCGAAAACCGTAGATCAGTTTTCCGCTTTGTACGGGGAGGAGGAGGTGTTTAACACGAGGACGTTTGGCCCACTCGACGGGTTTTCAGCATTCCCGTTCGAATCGCATATATCCCGTTTGAAGCGAATGGTGCGCCGTCCAATCTTGCCAACTTCGCAGCTGTTCCACAGGATTACTGAAAGGCATGACTGATATTTTTGGAAGAACAACCAACATCGAATGATGTGCTGTGTCCTTGTTCTCTGTCGTCGTGCAACCCAAATGCGGGTGTTGCACTTGGAAGTACATTTCACTCAGATAAGCCGTCTAACAACTGCGCAATAGTGAACGGTGCGCCAGCTGTCATAGAACTCATCCATGACTAACAAATTCTGCTAAAGCGCTATGCCCAAGTGGAAGCTTCCTTCGAAAGATGTATTCACTCCGTGGATTTGAACATCCTCAAATGTTGCAATCCATCATCCGCCACCTTCGAAAAACCACTGCGGACATTCAGTGCAAGGATCTACGTTTACAAATGAAGGACGACTTGATTGTTTACCGTGTTTTGCACACAAAGAAACCTTGTCTTGCTGTTCACTTTTGCTTACATCACTTGCGTCACAATTACAACGACCGTTAATTTCAGATGTACCGTGCTATTGAGTTCGAGGTGGGATCGGTCGCTAATGCCTACCAGTCAGTTCGCCTCGCATGGTAATGTGCGTTGGCCACGACTAGGGTCAAAGCAAATACTTCGATTGCTATGGGAGCGTCTGCCGGCACCACCATCGGCAAAGGAGTACACTGTGAAGTTTCTAAGTGGCACAGGTAACTTTTATTCACACTCACTCACTCCTTTCTAGACGTCCATACAACTGCTAAGCGTCTGGAAAGTATCCTAAAGGAACTATCCGAATTGCCATCCTCAGACGTCACAATTAACATGGAAGACAATGAAAAGCGCGTCATGTAAGTGCTACACGTTTTCTGGTCACCTTGTCCAGTAAGCAAATTTTTAGGTCAGACTTTACGATCGATGAATTCAGTGTACCTAAACGAAAGACGTACAATGTGGACGTGGATTATTCGCCCCCACCTCCGCCATTGCAGTGCATGGCCACTGCAATGGTCACTAAAAGTCCGCCGACGAGCGTTGCATTCTTCCCAAACAATCCTGTTGCTCTCGGGCATACAGATTATTCTTTATTGTACATTTCGTCTCGTAGCTCTTTGGTGAAGAGTCCTGTGAAACCTCACGTGTGTGACATTCCTGCACTTCTTTTGACCGTAAATGACAAGATGGACTCGTTACATAGTAAGCCTTTTGGATGTTAAATAACTGACCAAAAAGATGACTTCAAGAAGGTCGTTCATTCGAAAGTGCGTATGCAGGAATATATTCATTCCATGAGGGTGGAACTGAACGCTCTACGGTTTTCGCTAGCCGAAGTTCCTCCCAAAGTTTCTGACGACTTTCCAACTGAATTTCCAATGAACTCTGTTCACGGCGTTCAAATTCTGAACAAAATTTTGGAGTCCCGTGGTTTGTACCTACAGATGGTAGCCTTCAACAAATCCTATCTAACACTTAATTAGACTGATTACGTGAACAAAATCGGGGAAACTGCGCACACAACATAATGGGTGCATTAGTAACGGACAAGTTGGCGAGCAACATCAATTAAGGAGTGGTTAACAACAAGTTCTCCTTTGCGCCACCACCCCTGTCGCAGATGATTGTGGGTATGGTTGTTTATACGCTAACAGCTGCAATCCATAAGATGCCATCACGCGACAGAAATATCCCAGTTCGTCACGCAAGGCTGTAAAAGAGAAGCTACAAAAGTGGATCCAGAAGACTAGAGAAAGATATGCGCAGCTGCCTAAGAACAAATCACACCGCCCCATGGATCCACCAAACGTGGACACGGACTACCCCTGGTCGTCCGATTGCATATATCGCTGTGTAAATATGTATTATATTATTCCCACAGTCACTCCGGTACTTTTGTGTGCGTCAGACGCCTTTCGATTATTTCGCGATAGCTGGAGGGTGAAGATAATGATGAGAGCGCCGAGTTACCTGTCGGAGGCGTAATCTTTTAATGATGTGCGTAACTGATAAAAAGCAGCACACAATGTGCTACGCAAAAAATTTTCACGATCGTCCTATGAGTGACCTAAAAATGTTCATTTTGGACGCCAATAGGACAATCACGGGACGCTCATGGGACATTAATTGGACACTCATAGAACACTCAGAGGACGGTCGTGCTGGCTGGGTTTTCTATGAACTGAAATACTCGATCTTCACCCAACTGAGTTTGAAATACACCGTAGTGACTAAATCCATACACACGCTTTCTTGAGTGCAGATCGCGTCTAGCAATTCCTTACCTCTGTAGGTGACAACGGTCGAAGTGGTGACGACAAGAAGCTCTATAAGCCTCAACCCCGGTTAGTAACCACTGGAACGACATTTCATTAGAAGTCGTTGGCTGCTCTTCTAGGGGTCGTTTCAAATTGCCGTTAAGTTGCCACCTACTCAAGAAAGTTTTGGATTAGTGTTCCACTCTCCTTGGTACTCTATGTGACGCCGGGAGCGGTACTGTGTTCTATTTTAGGTGACTCTAATTCTGGTCAGTAGGATACCGGTGGAAATATAAACGACAACAGTGACTAGGTCCAGATGAATTGGGTCCCCAACATCAAACCCGTGGAGAAACCGCTGAAATCGCCGGCCATAAGCTGATTGTTCGGATTGTTGTGGGCTACGCAACTGAGCAGGTAAATACTGTCTTTCTGCTCTTTAATCTAACTGCATAACTTGTGTGGTGCCATTCGACATGCATGCCGATTCCATAGAAACGGCGACGTAAACTACTGCTTATTTTGGCATGTTCACAACCACATTTGAGAAGCATTGTGTACTACCTCACATTTCAGCTCATCTCAGTCCGTCTAGGGATTACTGAGCGCATTATTTTTTCATCGGTAAGCGTGAGACCGGCCTGCGGGTTGTCACAGCGCTTCACAACATCCTTTTATTCTCACTACCGCCACGAAAACCTGGACCGGAACCATCGATGACGCAAGCAAACTCTTTCTTTCGGCGCTTACCAGTGAATACCAATGTACTCTGTGATAACGCTAAAGCTCGACATGCTTGCAACTACCAGCCTACAACTGAAGACCATCTCCGCCTATAGTTTTTGCTTTGCGCCTCGTAGAGGAGGAGCAGTAACAACCTTGACACTTCTGTCTCAGCAAACAACCGGCGAACCACTGGAGCTTGGCCGACCTTGAGAACATTTAAAATTGTGGCGCCCAACCTCCTGATGGGGTTGTTTCATCTGGCGAACTGTCTGGTTTTGGCTACCGGTCCATATTTTCTTGTATACAGGGCAACGGGGATGTGAGTTCGCTTGTGTTTGAAATTATATTAGTAGGAAAGAAAACGATGCATTTTGGCGGTGCTGCAAGATAATGATATTTTACGGATTGACGCAAATGCTGAAATTTTTCCTAGCCACTTTAACGCCACATGACTATGATTTTAATTCTCAGAATAATTTCATGTTTCTCGTAAGTTTACGCACCGGTTGTTAACTAAACGGATAGGAATTGCCTGGCGCTGTGATTGAACTTTTGGTAATTTTTCTTATTATTCGCCGCTTATCAGCAAGAAACGAATTTGGCGTTCTTGTTGCCAGTATGGGATGGTCTTTAGCAGCCCTATTTTCCACTAGGTATTCCATTTTCTAGTGTCTCAGTTTTTCAGGTACATCCCAATTTGGGTAGGCGCTAAGGGCATAGAGTTCGAATGGAGGTACCTGTGTTTGAGCTTCCAAGCGAATTTGGAGATGGTTTGTCCTCTTTTTATGCCAATAAACCCTTTCTCAGATAACAGTTTTTTCATTGTTTCACACAATATGGTTACTTTTACGAAAGAAGGGTCACGTTGTCGGCATCTTTGTTGGTTTGTTCAATACAGTGGTGCTATTGTTACGGCAAACAATCTTCGGGTAAGTTCGCAATTATCATTCGCATTAAGCCATAAACTTCACTTGGTGAATGTTTCACAACGGCGAGGTGACTTTGGCCTTTTGTCTGGTTGCCAAGCCGATATTCAACCCATTCAATGCTACGTTCATCACCATCGTGGACAGGGGTATACAAGTGGTTTTCACTGCAATGACTCATTTTAACGTTTCCACTTCATCTTTTTGTACTAGTGGCTTACGTTTGCCCGTCGTTAGTTAGGACAAGTATTAAATTTAACTTATAGGCACTTTTGGTTATCGTTTTTCACCCAGTTCTGTTATTCGTAGATTTACATGCAATCGCCTCACGCGATACTTTCCCTAATATTGTGTGGACTTCGCTGGCCTTGCATCCACCTCCCTCCGTTAGATAACTCCAGTGAACTCTTTGTGTATACTGAAGTTTTGTTAGGTGTTGAGACAATACCGTAGCTTAATCATGCGATATCAATTACGCTGTTGTCCACACTAATGGTTCTCTACAGTGAACCACGATGGGTGACCAGCAATTATGTTAATCACCTATTTTTCGTATGCTTTGGGCGCCGCTGCTCATTGGTGTTTGATGCGATGTGGATATAGGATTTGGCATACCAAAAATGGGAGCAGTTGCCAGCCGTCTATCTACTGTAGTTCGGGCTGTCTTTTAGGCGAAAGTTAATGACTCGTAACAGGTGAACCAGATTTTGTCGCTTCGGTTACCCACTACAGTTGTGAACCTTGTGAAATTTGGAGACTGTTCTACCAAAGTATGGGTCTCAGCAACAGTTCTGCTGAAGGGGCAACACGATCATCCTTGAAACCAAGGTGTAGTAACACACACAAGACACCATCAAAAAACGATGGTGCCAGTCAGGCAGCACGCTATGCCACACTTAGAGCTTGTGACACTATGTAAAATTCAGTTGATTGGGTTCCATACGACCGATAAGGCTCACAGGTGTGAATTATCAGTGAAGGAGCAGTCGATGAAACAGAAACGGAAGTCGTAAAGAAACTGTCTTGCAAATAACATTCCACTCCACAGATAGAGTGTTTGTTTGCAAGGTGAGTGTATCTTAATCTTAATGTTTTGGAATAAAGGAACTCGAACTTGATGCAATCACCGCGGTAGGAATCACAGCTTTGTTCAGACCGTACGCCGAACAGTCTCGCTGATGACCGCACGGCCAACGCGCTACCTACGTCAGTCGCAATGATGCCACTGCGTCGTCCGCTTAGATAAACCTAACCAAATACTTGGATATGTGTCGTATTGGTATGTGGAGTGAATTCAGCGACAGTGACAGGTGTATCAGATAGCCTACCCTGGTCAGTCCTACGATTGATATCATGAACACACTGGACAGTTCCGTAGATTGACTGGTAGCTGATTAGTAACCCGTCGCAAATACGTAAGACATGATTTAATTATTTTTCCACTGGTCTGTATTACGTAATAGTTTAATTGAAGTATATATCTTGATAGTGGCTACCGGTGGCGACTGGGAAGCCGGAGTCGAGTCATCTTCCAACACTGCTCTACCAATAGCCATTCGGAATAAACTACTTAGCACGACATGATCCACAACAGATTTGACGTTATCAACATGAATTTTGACCTGTACGTTTTCGATGTAGATTGTTGTTGAGCTGAGATCGCATCAACCTTGCTGTTGAATATGAACTTAATTGCATGTCTTTTGCATTAGTTCATGGGTTGTAAAAAAGCGGCAATACGTATGGAAAGTGAGTAATACGTATGATAAGAGACTGGACCTTGACGTGGTGTGACGGCTTGCGCATCTCGATGACCTTTTGGGCTAAACTGGACAGAGTTACTCATACCAGGCAGGCCAACAGGTAGAGGTCTGACAAACCACAGTCTCCTGGTCCTCCAGGTTGGGGGTTG
>QNGE01002048.1:0-23173 GCA_008508345.1 Paragonimus westermani | reverse complement strand
CACCTTGATGCTGAATGTTTGAATGTGGACGTAGTCATTTTCAGTAGTTAGGTCCCTTCCCGTCCCCTTCTTTTTTCCTTCTGTCCTATATATATAGGGTTTGCTTTTTCTTCATGGTTGTGTGGCAGTTAAGCATTAGTGTGAACCACTGATGTATTGCTGTCTATGATGATGATGATGGTAGCTTGTATGGTTGTACTCTGCAGTATTGAAGTCTGTTATCATAATTACTGACAAATGTTGAACTCCTCTGCGTGCCTTTTACACCACTTAGCTGCGAACACCTCATGGCATCACTTCTGGAACTAACCCAACTTATCTCTTTCCGGACTGCTTATTTTCCGTCGATTATGTCGGTAAAATTTATCACTATCTTCGCATCTACCAAAATGATAATACACTCGAGGTTTTTTGTCGGTTTTAATGCCTTTATTCGGACCCTGAGCCTTCGTAGACGTGAAAAATTCAATTTGCCATTTGTCGGATTTGAGACGATGAGCATGATCAACCTTGGTGTGTAAAAAGGGTACACATTTAGAAACGGCCAGAGCCAGTTGTTCGTAAGGATTCAGACGTAAAACCCGTTAGCCTGGAGTTGGTTAGCATTCCGAAATGAAAAGCATCGCACCAGACCGTCTTAATCAAAAAGACGGTTATTCTCATCGCACTTTCCAATAATTTATACACCTTTTAACATGACCGGATCTCAATACATCTTTACCATACAGAGGGTTCTTGGACTGCGGGCTTCTGTATGATAAAATTGCGGCCACTGTGTCACTATTACCTATAAAAGTACAGTTTGATTTACACTAGCTTTAAGGAGGACATTCCCTAGGAGGGCCTGTTTGACGTCCAAATAATTAACTTGGAGATGACTTAATACACGCATTTCATCCATGGAACACTTATCTGGTGGCCGCAACGTTCATCAGACAGACCTAATAACGCTGCCAACGTACTGTCTCGATTTTAATGTCCTGTAATTATGGAAGTAAAACACCGGTATTGTGTTTAAACACTTGATCGGTGGTCAAGTTACACACCGGCTTCTTTCTTCCCAGGCTTGTACGAACTGCCATGAAGAAAATTCTATCCGACAGCTAACAACTCTTGAATCCAATGTTTGTTTAGCACAAACCACAATGTCGCGTATTACGGTGCGTGTGGGGCTTGGGTCCATCAGCTGTTGGGTACTTCGAGGTGAGAACTGCTAAGTTTGCATTCTGGACTAGTGTGCTACTTAAGTTCTACTGCTGGTCTGGTCAGTTTTTCGACGGCCAGTCGTTACTGTCTGTGGGTTCGTTGCCCACAGAACTTACGAAGAGAACGATAGATCGCCAAATCTTGCTCTAATAATGTGCACTAGGAACGACAGCCCTGTATGGAGCCATGCCGCCTATGACTAACATCTGTGTCGTCTGCTCGAGACCAGGTCTGATTCAAAGAAGGGTACTAAACAAAACAGTGACGTGCATAATATTAGACTGATGGTGGTCAAAGATAACCCGCGCATAGCACATAACGACAACCACCCACCATCTGAGTGACGTCGTACCCTCCCGAACCTATCACTCAAACAAGACTCGGCATCGCTAAGTCGGCGCGGCGTTCACACCCTTAGCTGAAGTAATTATTAGAACGGCGTGTTGACTCGAGGAGGGCACCCGTATCGCAGTAGAAGACATCTTTAACAGCGATATCCCTACGGTCACTTGGGGCATAAGTGGACAATGGAAAGGTGCCTGAAGATTTAGCGTCTGACGCTGGTCTTAACAGAACTTGCTATGCGGACGGTGTTGTTGGTTTGATGTTAACTACTGCCTTATAATCTAGTTTCTAAAATGCAGCAGTCGCCGACCCCCGACGAATCTAACGTCCGACCTATCTGTTTCAGGGTGCAAACGTTGAGAACATTTGTGTTAGCTCGTATCCCAGGCCTACGCAAAAACAGTGGAAACTAGAGACGAGGTACTAAGACATGGGACCAACGGGCCCGACGTTACCAATGTTAGCTACATCTGTTGAGATTTTCAGAATGTTCACCAGGAACATGAATCAGGAGGGGTCCGAGAGCTAAATTGGATAGGACAGTATGAAAGAGCCGGTGGTAGTACTTTTCCGCCTGTCCACCCTGCTGTATGTAAACGACAGGACAACCCGGTTTACACTTTGACAGCCGATGAAGCATGGTATTAATATTGCCAGACAACCCAGACCCTAGCAGAACGATTAGGATTCTCATTCTACGTGTGCATCGCAAGGTAAAGGATGAGTGGCAGTGTACTAGAACTCACAGTGTTCTTTCTGGGAAAAGTACCAACCTTCTGACCACCACTTCCGAGGACCAGAAGGCTATAGTTCTTCAGAACTCCACCTACTGGTCTTCGTGGCCTATGTGATCCTGTCGGGTTACTCATCACACCGTCCATTTGTGTCCAATAGATCTTCGAGGTGTGCAAGCGGTCACATCGTGTCAAGGTTCGGTCTCGTTATCACGAGTACAGCCTCCAACTCCCTTAGTCGGAATTCAGTAATGCTACAAAAGTTGTACGGCTTGCTCGTAGGATTGTGTCACTACATAGGCACTTTTGCATGGTCAGTGGGCACCTGCTTGGCCTATCTGACGAAATTGTATTCAACAGAACCGAAGGCTCAGTCAACATTACCCTCCGAATGAACACAGTACGCATCCCTAGCCACCGTACAAAAGTGAGGGTTGTGCTAATTTAGAGCTGTACACTATATAAACCGTCAAAGAAATCACGCGACATTAGGACCGGTTATGTGAACCATGAGATCCTTAGTAACCATCCCCTAATTTCCCCACGATGGCCTCAAAATTCAGTTTCCTACTCAGCATGATGTATACCAGCTACCTATCTTTAAACAGGTGATATTCTACCCATTGTAGCCGTGTCCGCACACAACTCACCCTGTGGTCAGAAATGTGAGACACTTGCGATACAAATTTACTTCAGGCTATTGAATTGAAGATCGTGGAGGCGTAACTAAGAAAAAGGTTTACATGAAAATGATACATTCCGATCCAAGTTGCTACGTGCAAGATGAATAAGCGACACCGTTTCCAATGAAAAAGCGTTTTTGACCCAATGCTTGTATCATCCAGCTCATAAACCTTGGATCCACCCAATGATACAAGTAGACAGTCGGGAATCCTCTGGAGAAGACGTGGAGTGACCAGATGCGACGAGATTCTTATCCCGGCTACGAACAAACTTTGGATTGTGTACATAAGCCACCCTTCAAGGGTGCAGCTTATTGGGAGTCCTGCAATACCATTTTCACCTTCGGATAACAAATATTTGTTTGACGTTTGGCTCATATCTTCATTTGCATATTCACAATCGTTTAGAGGAAGTCGTCTGCTTAACCACTTTTAGTTTGTAGATCGTTCATCAGTGTCAAAAATTCGCGCATATTTTGTATCCACCATTGCAGTCATCCGTCCTTCATTAGGATGGATTTGAATGCTGTTGACATCTCCCAGTGTATTGGGAGCTCATTGTGTTCTGCTGGTCAGAGGTCTGTGAGGCCCGTGGCACACCAAACACGCAACATTTTGATACAAAACGTGAATACATATGTAACATAACAGCAAGCTTTACAATGTGATGTACCGGAGTTGACCAAAAGACAAATCCGTTGTTAGCAGGGTGGAATTAAAATATGAAGTAATCACGCCTATGTCGATGATGTTCATTGCGAAAGTCATGAGAGCGTGACTGGCCTGACAACACATGCCATCATCAAAAGGGTTTTAAACAGTCATGCTTGTTCTGATAATCCGACGCAATGGGCGCACTGGAAACCCATTAACTAGACCACTCCTATTTCTCGTTGAAGTAAACGAATGTAGTGACTTGATGTTTATCAACAACGGTTCTTCCATATTCGTCAAACGTGGGCTACATCAATTCAGGTTTGTACTGTAGTGATATCACCACTGACAAACAATCCCACCTGTCTCGTTGCTCCATGTTGAATCCACCAAATAATTTACTATCCCAAAAGGATTTCTCAAGCGGTGTAGCTGGAATCCACCGACAACACGAGTATATGTATACATGGGCGGCGAAGGAAATGAACATGACTATGATCGTGTGTGCCATTTGATTATCAACCGTTAACCCAAAGTTGTGGCCGTACCGTTTCCCTATAACTATAGCACGGATGTCGTGACTGGTAATGAGGTACATCACATTTGAACTGCGACATTTCGAATGTGTACGTGATCAGATCATACAAAGCTGAACATACAACAAAGACAGCGAGGCACGTAGCCGGCTACCTCAAAGCCAGATAGATACAAGTGAATGCATCAGAACGGAGAGCGTAAATAGAGCATCCATAGAATATTAGGTGTTCACAGTGAAATGATGAGTCTGCATTCACTCCCATACATGTGAAATGATCGAAACGAAGGATAATGCCAGTGGTTTTTCAGAGCATGCAACAGACTGGGATTAGTTGCATTAGAAAGAAATGCCGATTTGCTGCAGAAGATTACGACCCTTAATATGGTCTGGACGCACCCTCAAAGGAGACGACTTTAAGCGGTTGTCGTTTGATGACTGTGGAATAGAGAGAAACTGAGGTAGTAAAATACTTCGTGACATAAAAACATGCCTTTCTGACCACATGCCATTGAAAGGTGTACAAAACCACTTGTTGCGCATTCATGACTTCCGACATCTTAGAGCGACTAAGAACGGCCACCGTACCGAGTACGTGTGAACCAGGTCCCCCCTTGATATTATATGAGGTTTTAGGCAACGTCCCGGCCAGGTTAACCGGAGTTCGAACCAAATTCGTTGTTATTGAGTGTACTTCATTGCAACAACGAGAATCAGCACGTTCTCCTCGGTCTGAATCGGGCATGACTGCACGCGGAGGTTAAGCGTAGTATACTGGCTAGCACAGAATTTCCCGTCAGACTTTCATTTGTACTCCTTATTACACTCAGTCCTAAGGGACGCAACGATACTTGCGAAATGTTAACCATTTCACTCGGTTTGCTTTGTACATTCTCACTAAGGTTGATCGAACAGCGTTTGTTGTCAATGCCTGGCGAGATGGTTTTCAAAACATTGTTTGCGCTCAGTGCTGGCTTGGCCACTCTGATTCTTCGAACGATGATGCGGACAGACAGACCGGACAGAATATTCACCTTCAATTCTATCTGGACAGATATGCGAACACTGGCTGAAAGAATTGGAAAACGATGTTTGAATCACACAAACCCGGTCAGTAGGATGCGGGACCTGAAAACCAACGGACACGCGGGCCCGAAACGACGGTAGTAATGAGGCGTGCTGGATTTGGATAATGTTTATTGTACATGTTTGAGTAACAGCAACATAGATGATGACCGAACAGTCGTTTAACTTTTCCTAGCGTTTTTCCATTGACTTACCTGAAACATAAATGATAAGAAATTCAGTACCTCATAACACTGTGAGCAACTTACGGTGTTTGAACAAAACAGTTAGAACACGAAAACTGGTGGATGCAAACATTTCATTTTGACTCGTCAGTATCAAATTTCCAATAACATGGATCGCTTGTTTTACAGCAACATAAACGTGGCTCAAATGCGCCATCCCGCAACTGGTAATCGGCCGCCGCTACCACTGATTGACCACAGGCTTATTGCGATAAACAGGCGCCCATTAACGGACAAAGAATACAATTCAATCACCTCCATGAACTCAGTCACGAAATCCGGACTGTAAAATGGTGCGTTAGACTATCGACGTACACAGCATGAAAATAGGCAAACTGTAGGGCTTCTCAAGACTTAATCAAGTCACTCGTGACAACAGATGAAGTGGAAAGTTACGGCTCGCGTTCAGTATCTCTCGTACGGATTCTGTTCGGGTCGTTGTGGGGTTCAGTTAGATTCCGGATTACAAAAGCACTGTGATTGTTGTTGCGCATCATGTGAGACTTAATAGATTATCCAAATAAAGCATTGTCTGGATGTGAGGCTGAGATTTTAAGTAGGCCAGGACACCTTGAGAGTGATGAATGTACCGATTATGACAGGTTCTACCGTACGGTTGCGAAACGTGGTACAGATTAACGATGCCAACCGCTTTGGGATCGTCTGCTGGCATTCGACCGCACGCATCAGCTGGAGGCATGCGAGTCACAAATACGAACACTTAAACTAAAAAACGTATAGTTAGACGGTCAGGCCATGTACACTGTACACTCTCTGTCGGGTGGACAACTCACTGGCGTAAAATACGAAGCGGTCGACTCGACTGGGCGGGGGAAATGAAAGCTTCATCACCCAAGTCCGTCTGTCAAAACGAAACGTATTTCCAACATCACAATCAATGTGTCATTATCCTCGTGGATTCCTTTTCGGCAAACAACGCCAACTAGCGAGAGAGTTTTATCCAGGTAGGTGTAGGCCATCAACACTCATGGCTGGACACCAATACAGTATACCGATATGAAAACGAGTAGGCTAGAAAGTAGCACGTTAAAGATGTGCACTCCGTACACTTTCACATAATGATGTACATGCAATCGGCAGAAACACTACGACAATCAATATCGGTAAGGTCATCACAACAACGAATTTGAACCTACTGGGATGGACAGATAATACAGTGCCTCAGAATGTTCGGGTTCCTTCTTCGGTATTCTTTCCAGCAGTTCTTTCAAAGATGCGGGGTCCCGTCTGTTCACGCAAGACTGTAATGTGAAACTTGCTAAGAAGTTACCAAATAGGCATTGGTGACGAAAATTCAGATTATGAATAAAAAAGAGCTCACACAGATTATGAATGCTTGACGGGACAATTCTTTTAGCCGGTTATTACATCGGGTGTTTGATGGTGAAGTTCCCGGCCGAACTGCGACACTGGTGAACCACGATACTCGTTTGTGATTTGATGTCACGTAGGTCCTAGTCGTAAACCGAGGATAACCGGTAATCGACGTCCAATATAATTACCCTACCATCAGATTAGTACCATTGAAAACGGGAATTTTGGTTGTTTTTTGTACGTACTGGAAGAATTAGCAACGGCGAAACTCGAGCCTGATGATACTTTTCGAAAGGGGCCGACTGGGAAGTGTATGGGAATGTGACAGTTGCGGTCAACTCTGGGTGACGTTCAATTCCCTATTAGTCAGTGCACACTGAGAGTCAGTTAACGCAATCGAGACCCGACAGAGCCGGTGGTGTTTGGTAAGTGCAAATGTTTTACGTAGTCGACTTGACTTTCCAGTAAGAACTTAACCGAATATGCGTAACTCACGACGGATTACGGTATGCACAATCGATCGGCGCTTTTTTTCTGCGCTGTAAGATTCATCAGAGGATAGTTCTGATGTACGTGACGAATTTCGCGTTTGATTGCTGCGCATGTCGATAGTGAAGCAAATAACTGTTTTCATACAGTCAACATCTCTGTTCAAACGAATCTAGCACTTTCTGGCAGCAACAAGTAGGATATTGCTGACATTAACCTACAGTATCATAAACCGGACCACGATGATAACTCGAATATCCCCGAAGATGAGCGGAACAAGCGACGTCGGTTCTATCGTGTTGACGATTCAGTCTTCAGAAAAAAGAGCTACGGTGTAACGTTTATCTCGCACCATCAACGCGTTGCATAGGAAGCCTTGCTTGCGCGACAATCTAAGGGGTGCAGCTCAAACAGTGAGATTGGAAACTGGCATGATTAAAACAGACGTTCGCAGATGTTTTCGGTAGAAGTCCCACCTGAAGGCTTGTTTGTTTTTGACTGGACGTGATTGTAAGACCATACACTGGTGACGGATAACTGGCAGCAACAGAGACGTTAAGACAGGTATCACTAGGTTACACCGTTTAATCTGACAATCCCGCTAACGTAGCCGAAATTATTGTTCGGGTTGACGTCGCCACTTTAAGCGACTCTTAAAACGCTTATAGAAACTAACGTTTGCGTGGGTTTTGGCGGAACTATTTGTCAACATATACGGGCGTAAAAATGCTAAAATTCCTCCGTTGTCTCAAGTAGATATTTTTCACTGATCGTAAACACTGCTGGCGACAATACCATTGAAACAAGGAAGGTTATTCAAACCACACTTACTTGCACCGCCACGGAGTACATTCGGAGACGTGCAGCGACTTCGGTCATTTCGTGTGGGTCCGCACAACGCGATAAGTATTTGGCAATGATCTTGCAGATCGTAAGATGTAAACAGCGCGGTTGCAAACGCAATGAAAACCGAATTAGTAGGCGGGCGTGAAAAGGGGTATAATCTGGTACGTACATATGTAGATGCAATTTGGAAGTTGGTGTGCTATTGCAATCATTTTCTGCGTCAGTTCGCTGACCCGACCGGCTAACCAGAGTGCAAGTAGCATCAGTTCCGTGGCTCTGCGTGCTGGCACTTCTCAAATGATATGAAAAAACAGTGGGGCTTGGGCGTTTTGGATACCAAGCACTCTCAATTGCAGAAGGGTGACAAATCTTGCTAGATCGTAAGTATATACGAGACAACTGTGTGCAACAGAAGCCTTTAAGTGCTATCGGTGTGTAGTCGCCCAGGGCCCACTTAGCCCAGAAACCAGTTCGGGGCTGACGTCGAAACAATTAGCGCAGTAGGACTGGCCGATCACCATCATCAGCATAACAACCGTAAGCCTAACAAGAAGGTAGTGTGACTCGGGCCGCCACCCAACTCAACAGTGACGTGGAATATCCTAGAATAAAACGTTAATAAAAATGTGGAAAACCGACAAAAACACTGAGCGAAGAAGTGCAAACGGCATGAATGCAAGTACGCCGTTGATGCAGCATACTGCCATCTCGAATACCGTTTCCAACCAGCGATTTGGGTGATCACGAGGACCCCAATCAGGCAGGTGACACCTACCCACTTTGCTCAGCGGATCAGTCTGGGTTTTCATGTTTTCTGACAAAGTTGCTGCTTGGCTACAACGCGGTTTTAACCAAATGTTGATCGTCTCAGTATTTAGTGCCCGACAGAGCAAACGATCAGATGGCGTGTGAAATACGTGACCCAACCATCGCAGGCGGTTCAACGTGACTAGCTGACTAATTGATCGCGCATCCCGGGCGTTCCTGAATATGCACCGGCGAACGGCCGTGTTGCTCACGCGATCAGTCTACTTAATGTAGCCTGAATGGTGAAGACAACGATGGTCAAATATAGCAAACAGAGAGCGGAACAGAATGCAACTGAACATTATAACCCCTTCTTTCAGCAACAACCGAACGTCTTTTCGACACCACAGATGACGCAGGCTGGTAAATGAAACTCGTCTTTGTTATCCTCGCCGATACTTCTAACAATAGTACAGGCTGACGAGATAGTATTATCCAAGTATATGAGGGTGTCCACAGTCTCAAGTGGATTGCGTACAGCAGAGAATGTGGGGGTGAGAATGTTCCAATCTTGAAGCAGCACATGCAATTCGAAGATACGAAGCGCATTCCATACAAATCAGCCCGGTCACTCACCCTGTTCAGTATGATCTGCATGTCTTCGACAGGGGTTCTAAATAAAAAGAGTCATCCGCATACTCTATATCTGACAACCTGGTGCTAGGAAGGAGTTCAACACCAACCTCACCGGACTATTCAAGCGCACATTACAAAATATCGTCCATGACAAAAGTGGACAGGAAGGGGGAGATTAGGCACTCTTGACGAACACCACTAGAAGTGATGAGAGCCCGGGAAAGTTATCTATGAACCTTCACCCTGCTTGCACAATGAGCGTACAGTGGTCTCAACAGGTTCATGCACTTCACTGGAACTCCCATGCGAAGAATGTAGTTCCAGAGAGCTTTAAGATCAACTAAATCAAAATCAACCTTCAGGTCTAAAAACACCACGACCGTCGACTGCCTGTAAGAGCGCAGATGCTACAACACTCATCGAAAGGTAGAAGTGTGATCAACACACCTACGGCCAGGCCGGAATCCTGCCTGTTCTTCACTTATCTGATTTTCCCTGGGTTTAGTAAGCCGAATTAATGTAAGGCCAATGGGCAACCTGGATGTAACGGACTTTAAACTGGTGCATCTGAGGTTGTTACATAGACTTCGGGTCCCCTTTTTGAAAACGCAAACTACTGTTGATAAGCCCCAATCACAGATATCCCTTCAGTTCCCATAACCGACTGAAGTAGTTGTGACGGTTCTGATACCGACCTTTCTCCACCATCTTTGGAAAGAGTCTTGTTACGCTTCAGTAACCTAATTCCAAGGGTCATGTCTGCTTCCGACTGAAGACTGCCTGGATAGCATCACCTGACCATTCGGGTCCTGTTGTCTACGTGGTCTGGTTGGGGCAAGCTGAACTCTTCCCTAAAATGCTTAGCCCACCTGTCAAGTCAGCGCGATTGGTGGGTGACGAGTGAACTGTGTTTTCACTTACACCGATTCGATGGCCAGTACAACGGATCAGGGAAAGAAGCCTGCTATTCCCACATAAGAAGATTAATTCCATCTGTTTCGATCGTTCGACCATGTGGTCCCCGTGGTTTTCGTGCAAGCTTTTGGTCAACATGCACTTAGATTCTCAACGATCGTCATCATACTGAGAGTCAGGTGGTATCGAGCGTCGCTTCTCCAGGGGGTTTGCCGACGTAACAGAAATCCAGTTATGTCGCAAATGCACAATTCCTTCGGAACATACCTCTTCATAACAAGCTGCCGCAATTTGATCGCAATGTTTGTTAGGTCCTCTCACTTGACCTGAACTCGACAATTTGTTAAACAATGTTTCCCGGTAAACGTTCTTTACATTCTCCTCATTCGAATGCCAGTTAAATATCTTGCATTTGCGAGTGCATCCGAGGCACGCGCAACAGCAGGGTCCGAGTCCAGGTGGTTGCTCTAAAATGCACCAGTCTTTAACAGAGTGGCGCCACCTGTAACTGACTGCGATCGAGTTATGCTCACGGCTGAGAAACACTGGAAGGTCTCCATGTAACAATGCCTTTTTGTGTGTTAAAATTTGATGCTCGAAATCCATAGATCATGAGAGGCGCACAGCTACAACAGTCTTCCGACAGTGTCAGTGCGCTGTACCCGTAGGTTAATCATACCTCATGCCGTTTCTCCTACGGAGAATGACGATCACGTTGAGCATTAAGATCGCCAGATAGTATGGTGATGTCAGTGTTCAGTCTGTTTCAGGAGGTCAACGACGGCGTCGTGAAACGCATCTCTGGTAGCATCCGAACAACTGTTCATTGGGGCGTGTGCTGATATAGTGAATATACAACGCTTTGCTGATTTACGTTGACAGACTGTAACCGATGCGTTGGGTATGCCAGTGCACAAACGAATGCTCACTGGGATCCAATAGATGGAGCATCGCTGTGCTCTGGGACTCATTGTGATTTCCACTTCAGCTTGACCGTGAGATTCTGCTCCGGATCATCAGAGACCCTGACAGAGAAGCGGTTGAATCCACCTCTGATGTCTCTCCATTTGCGATTAAACTTTTGGCCTCTTAGTAAAGCACTGGTTGAGCTAATGCCCTCCTCAGTTGGTTACTTACAACTTTACCTCGGTCCTCGCTACTATAATGACACTTTTACCCCGGTCCACGTAGTCGCAGACGCCTGTTACAATCGAACTCGATTGCTCGAATTAACGGGCTGGAAGTCAGCGCTCATAACTGTGGAACACTGATCAGAAAGAACTGCCTGCATTGAACGCTCTCTATCTGCAAGGAACATAGCTAAGGCTTGATCGGAAGTGGCCAGGAAAAGTTGATCAGCAATAGGACAGGATAAAACAAGTAAACATATCATGATGCACACCACATCAATCATAAAGCAGTCCCAAGTGAAAACCAACACGAACAAAACTGGTCCTAATGTAGTTCGAAACAAACGCAATTACCACATGGTCCACGTCTCAAGTGGCTTAATGATCACGACTCACTTCGCGTGGTGCATTCAATGCGTGCAGATAGAGGACCAACCGATCCGTCGGCAGACTGGTACCTGTTCGACGTTTGAACCACTTCTACAACAGTTTAGTCTACATTAGTACAGGGCGTACTTTTTCAACTAAGACACTATCCAATTCTACCCAATTGGCACCGAGCACCAAGGGTTCCAAAACGAGCCAACGAAATTGTTCACTGAGGACCTGGCAAAACAGAACGGTAAATCAATATAGTGGGTTCTCGGTAGGAACAAGCATAACCATTTGATTTGTACGCGAGCAGACAGAGATGCAAGAATGATACGGTCAGTATATTTGTTAAAGGAGAAAGTGTGACTGTTACAACAAACAATGACGTTAGTTGAATGGGGGTGTAGTAAAATGACGATAACTGCTAGGGCATTTGAACTTAGGGAGGTTAGCAAGTTAAACAACCGCACCGCTTACTGCACCCGACTACCCAATTAGCTAGAAAGGAATCCATGTAAATGCAACGCGCTAACTCCAGAGAGGATGTTTCACTTTGGTACAATTAGGCATGGCTAGGCTGTTACACCATCTAGGGAAGAAAAACAACCAAGTAACCACAATAGAACAAACAGACGGATACATGTTTTGAAGTCCACTATGCAGACATTTTTGCTGATCAATTCGAGGTTACCAGGATGTGTACGTGCAATGTACACGGTCAACAGCTGAATATGTAACGTAATCTGATTGGGAATTCAGAGGTGTAGATATCCTTTATACAGTCCATCAAGAGACCTAACAATTCGTCCATCCTCTTCGGTCAGTGGCTGACTCGTAACAACAAAACGGCGTTTATTAGATTATCTACGTAAAAACTATGTAGGGACAGGAAGACGTCTCACATAACGTTTGTTGAGTCAGCACTTTCTAAATGAAGTCGGACGGTCCGTTCTGATCAACATTACACCTATGAATACTAGTAATCTCGTATTCCGAGAAAGTACCAACCGATCAGATCAACTAGATACCTTGTCTCCAAGACATGCTTTGCGACACCCGGGATGGTGTTCGGAAGTAACACTGAGGACGTTTGTCGTGTCATCTTTCAACGGATTTAGCCAGATGTGTGGTCCTCGTTCACGGTACGTACCTGATGGGCAACAACGGCCGCGAAGCCAGTCTTGTGCCTCCGGCAAGTTATCCATCAATAAGACTAACGTGTAGCTTTTGTGAGACCACCGTTGCATTTGATTTTTAATTCAAATGCGCCACCACCTGGCCAATTAGACGATGCATAGAATATTAAACTACATCCTCTCCGAGACTAACAGAACAGAAACGGTATAAATAGCGTGACTGCCGTGACGCAGACAGGATGTTAACATCAAGTTATGACCTCAGTGATCATATTCTCATACTTTTCGTTACTTATTTGATCAGGTATTATCATATTCTGAAAAATCTCGCTGAAAGTATCATCATCAGGAACTCAAAAAACACTGAAAGCATGCAAATGACAACTTGCTACTGTAACAAATCAACTCGGACACTTAGCACGCATGCCACAAGCGAATGTGAATAAGCGATACCACACGCATTTGACAGGTAACAGAAAACGAGACAACCGGTATGCAGTAGTGGAGGAGCCAGTGGTAGAAAGATGTTCCGGGAGAAATGAGGGGCATCCCCAGAAAACTGCTGCAGCTCATCACGACCGAGCAATTACAGTCAGAGGGAATAAGAGGAGTCCATCAGTTTGGCAGCACACACAGTGACTACGAATTAAAATGTTGAGATGAAAAAAACTAGGCAACCATATCGCCAAGGCATGCATCAACTCACCAACTTGTGAAATGTATCAGGCTAGTAGGCTGGAAATGTCGACCGCCATAAACAGTTGGCTACGACACAAGTAAAACTTGAAAACCCTTAACATCCAAACGGATTCTTAGGCTAGGTCATTTCAAACAGCCACGTTGGACTCAGGTTTCCATTAGTAATCACAAGGGGTCACTAGTGCACGCTCCCGGCCAAATTCTGGCTGTCCTGTTGCATGTGAGACGAGCGTTGGTTGGCTACAGCTCCAATGATCTCGCCTTGCGCAAGTAAGAAATATTTCTCCATCAAATGGCCGCCCATAACCTTCTGCGAGCAGTCCGATCTTTTTCAGATACGATTAAATAACCGCCGTCCCGAGCCACAATACCATCTGGTAGGGTTCAAGGCCGCTGTGATGTTGATCAGTTGGACTGAAGTCAATGCCTCTACTCAACCACCAGATGAGTACACCATTACCAACAGATGACCTCTGCAAATTGGGCACTATTCGCATCAGATTGTATGTACATTTCGACCTGTTCAACCCAATGGCGGTATGGTTTTTGGAACTGGGAGTACAAACGAGCAAGAGGTTTCGCTCTTGGAACGACAGCCATTAGTCTGAGACACCATTCAGCCGTGACTTCAACGTGATGTATTCGATCAAAAACAGGTCATGGAGTGTAAGCTCGTAAGATAGCGTGAGGGACCATGAACCCAAGTCTTCCTTTCTCCTAGAGCAAGTGTTTAGCTTGGAGAGTGGTCTTGATTAAAATCTGTCTTGTTCTCCGTTTAGTTAAGCCTTGAGGTGGCCACTCAGCTGTCCAGGTGACCAAGTCTGCACAACTGTGCACACGACAGACATTTTCTCATGACTGTTACAAATGGTAGCGTGGTTTTTGATCGCTGGTCATATTTATGCTTGTGGTCCTAGTTAACCATCATCTCCATTGGCTCCCCACGACCATTTTTTGCTAACCGAACACTGCTGACGTTTTAACGCGACACCCGACTTTAGGTAAACGTTTCGGTTGGCACATTTCTACGGAAGCCACTAGACTCGTGCTTTACTTGCTGATATTCGACTTCATCGACAATGCCTAAAATCGGTAACAGTGATGGGCTAATTGTTCGTTTACCACTGACCTCACATTAGGCATGATCGAATTATCGTGCCTAAGGGCTTGACAACAATAACCTGTGAAGAATGCTCAAATTGCCCAACTACCTCGAGGGCAGACTGACTAGTGTTAACCTCACGAGAACTTTCATTAGGGTCAGCAACATCTGAGACAATATAACGAATGACAATATTACTGCAGCAGTTCTCGAAAGAACACAACTGTTTTTTGCGACCAGTCTATTCGTTATTAAGGGGAACAAATCAGACAATGTGTGATTTCTTTCTTGGACGGGAACGACCAGACAACCCACGACCAAAGTGCCCATTGTAACAAGTGAGGACTTGCAACTAAGGAATATCCATATAAAATGTGGTAGAAATGAAACCAAAAAGTATGAACCTTATGCATGACAACATATGCAAACACTTTGTTTACGTCAACAGTTTAATCTCTATCTGATGATCACCAGATACGTTAATCACTTCCAGCAGAATGCCTGCTGACTAAAGCACGGCAAATCTCATGTGATCGCATTTACGTGATTTCGACTTCCACCATTCCAGGCAAAGAATGTCTGGGATGACTGAGACGCAGTGCATCGCAATTCGTTCCAAATGTGTCATTCCTAAATTAGTAATGTTGAAAATAAGGAATGGAACAGGCAGATAGGCTTGTTTGAACATTCGTGTCAACGCACGCGCATGATCGATCGGCCAATGACCCCGTACGTCGGTTTTCAGGTGGTGTACACCCATTGCGCGGTTTAGTTGTCTAAGCTTAGTGATAAAACAAATCAACGCGTTTCCACTTTACAAAAGAGTAACGGATTGAGCTAGTTTATGCGTACACGAAAATCGATCTAAGTACAGCGGAGCAGAGAAGCAAGTGTACCGTTGTACTTATCGTTATGTTAATCGAGATGAAGCAAATCAAACTGAGGATAGAATTCAATGTGTATAGGCACTCAAGCGCAACTAAGTAACATACTGACATGATCCGTTCTAATGAACTTTAAAGATGCCCGATAGTATACGATTTCACATCCAGAGAGGTCCCTTCAACCAACAGAACACAGTAAACATTTGATGCATCAGGCGCGGAAAAACGCTCCAGCAGAATCTCACCGCGACGATCGGTAATTCACGGACAAAGCCGACAAGAGATGGATAGTTAAAAATGGAGGATGTACGAGCAAAAGAATAAAGAGATAAATAAACCTAGGACCTAAGCATTGTATGTAGTAAATAAATACAGTGGCCACATCGTAATCTTACTGCCAGTCAACAACGTTACGTCAGTAGACAGGGGCTTCATAAATGAACGACCACTCAGCTGAGGCACCTACGGTTGAGCGATCAATTGTAGGTTTCGACAATCCACCTTACGTTCGTTTTGTTTCCCGTATATTAACTTAGCAATGGCAGAAGCGTTCTGTTCATTCTCCAAAGTAAATCAGTCTATCCCTATTACCTATCGGATTACCACGCGTGCTGTGGCAGCACGATTATGCTGAGATTACCCCCACCACCTTGTTGACGTCAGTATTTGTGAAACGAATTCCATCAACGAACTCGTCCCTATATGTTCGTCTGAATAGTTAATACAAATAACGTCATTTGATAGCGTCACTCACTGTTCACGAGGCAATTACGCTGATTACCGACACGTCAATTAAGCAAGCCAGGACAAACATAAGGTCACGTAATCACATCAGAACCACAAATTGTTTTGAACTAACCATACCTCAAATGGGTCACCTCATTTACCATCCTCATAACGCTTCATGTGCATTCAACGTTCGAGAGGGTCGCACGTACCTCTGCTGTATGTAAGTGCATGTGTCTGTAGATCCAATGGGTTTATAATATGAGAAACAGAGACGTTCGTCATAGGGTTATCGCCTTGTCCTCTTCAAAAATAGGGCACGAGTTCGGTTATCCAACAAACCATCAGACGGAAACGCCTGCCTGATCAGTAGAAACCAATACTTATTCTAATTCCTTATCGGAAATCACCGGATAATCAAAGTAGTTAACGCAATCGAAGCGCAACCACTAGTCGCCCTGAGGCTGTTGTGAGTCTGGTCACCAGTGACAGAGAAGTCAGCCCCACTAAATGATGTACGTCACATCAGAGCAAACGCTCAAACGTCCTTAACTATGAGGGCCGTTTTGTAACAGTATGTGACTACCGTCGCCGGCACGAATGCCAACCACACGGAATTCGTTCACCATCATTCATCGCTCAAGTCACGTGTATAAGGTGTATTCGTGACCCCTGCCGGTGAGCATCGCAGGGAAAATTGACGATCTAATTGTTGGAAGTGCTTGTTTATCAAGAGAAAAAAAGAACAGCAAACGAAGTCACAAATAATGAGCTGTGGTACTAACGCGAGCATTGACAAATTTATCACAGACTTAATAAAAACCCAACATTATGAATCATACAAGTCCTAATGTATCAAATGGTGAATATTAATATTGTTTTCAAAAAGTTGAAGGGCGTGAAAGTGTACTGGAATGTAGTAGGATGAAAATTTCCTACCGCAAGAGAATGCATAATTTGTGTGAGAGGGAAGGTGCAGCACTCTTGTACACTGTGTGAGTTCAGACGACCAAGCAGAAGTATTTCTTGTTCAGAGTTAATGGTACATTATGCAATTAGTCTAACCACCTATTTCAGATTCGACAAAATCCGCAGTGCAGCGCAATGGTCAAATTTCACCTAGCACACATGTATGATAGGCGACAACAATCACGAACACGTACTATCTACGCCATTTAACACTGGAAAATTACGGTACTTTCTATGATCCTAAAGCATACTGAGGTTTTGAAGACTTCTTGCAAGTGTGCTTGACACACAAACAAACTGATGCAAGGACTTCAGTGAATCTGAGATAAACGGCAACAGCTTACAAACGAATCGTTGGTGATAACTCGTATTGAGAACCACCGAACTACCATGCACATTACATATATAGCACGGAGTCACACCTCCACCTCAACACTGCAAGAGATCATAATGAGGTTGAACACTACGTCAGCACTACTGAAGATTGTTTCTCCTGTGAATGCATGGCAATTAAACGTTAGTTTCGGACACCAATTGACTGCCGTCTACGGTGATAGTGTTCCATCTTGTTACCGTGATCGACCTGATAGATGAAACTTTTTCACCTTCAGTTTGCACTTTTCGGATCACTATCTTCTGTGACAATTTTCTGCAAAAAAAAACCATGCCCATCTTCGAGTAGGGTAAGTTCTACATAGAGACCACGGAATCACTTGCTTCCACCTGTGCCACACAAACAATTACCACTAGTTATTTAACTGAAGCTCCGGTTGTAGCGCTGTGCTGAAATGGTATCGATGGTATCCGATTCCGTGTGCACGTGTCATGACGATCATC
Source organism: Paragonimus westermani (assembly GCA_008508345.1). Lineage (NCBI taxonomy): Eukaryota > Metazoa > Platyhelminthes > Trematoda > Plagiorchiida > Troglotrematidae > Paragonimus > Paragonimus westermani. Next base: position 4,883 of record QNGE01002048.1, on the reverse strand, counting down.
CGGTTCGGTTCATGAATAGACCAGTCAGGTAAAGTAAGTTCGAAGACTAGTCGAACCAGCAAACCTTTCGTACCACCAACTGAAGCTCTCACCCATTCAACCACGCATAACATAAGCGGAGGCATAGTGTAATCAACATGTCCTTATGGTCTACTCGGCATAAGCTGGGAATCTGAGACGGAACATATCCGCCCACAAGCTACACATTTACCAATCTGTCAGTTAAGTTCTACCACAATAAAATTAATCATCTTGGTTCGTGAATGACAGTCAGGCTTGAGCCCTGTGTATTTTCGGATTCATGCCTGACCAACGCATGCAGACTTATAATTCCATACGGAACAACGCGTACTATTAATCTAATGAGATGCTGGCGAGTCATTCGTTATCCTCATCTTTTCATCACAAAAGTGGCTCACAGAACCAGCAGCCGAGTACACGGGGACACAGACGTGTAGTACCAATGCTGTCGTCTCGAATCTTACATCTGACCAATTCTATCCGATTAACCCAGAGTGAAACGGAACTGATCACAGTGGAATATTGTTGATTTGAGACTGAGAGTTGTGAAATACTGTGAAGGTAATCGGCTCCCGTAATAATAACAATTAACAACATTCTATAATCACCAGAAACCTCGTACGGTTTTAACCAAGTTAGCAATAAGGTCAGCCAAATTCAATTCACTGAGAGATGAGCCAAGTCTAACAAGACAGCTTTGACTAACCTCACCCATGCTATGCCGGTCGGGTCAAGATACTAGCAGGAATAAGCACAGCTACCTTCAGCGGCCAAACCTCATGCACAACCAATAAGATACCAGAATAAGCAAAATTAACAATAAACATTCCGAGCAAACGTTCGATACTCTGGCGAAAAGTGTTTCCCAATGAGCAAAGGGAAGCAACTAACTGTTTTGAGAGGGTAGTGAAGGGTAGTCAGCAATGCTTCGCACTATCAGAAAGGATGTGTGCGTTTGAGAAGCCATAAATGGTGATACCATAATGATTTGTGAATTGTGGTCAATAACGGAAGAAGGACGTGGAGTTTTGTGGTTCCTGAATGTCACTTGTCAAGTCTTGCATACAAAATCATATCACCTCCATTCACGATCAAATGCGAACCCCTACGTTTAATCAATCGAAAGGTTTTCCAGAAATTTCCACGTGCTGGGCTACCGAACAAAGAAGACCAGAACAAAGACAGTCTGGGCGGCGCTAAGCTATCTCAGTTTGTTGAGAGAACAGCACCGTTTATAGAGGAACAAAAGTACTGGCTGTTGCCATTGGACGGCAAGCGTTCTTGCGTTTTGATTAGCCCGTTCGTTGCCGCGCTCCACAACCTTGCATCAAGCAACTCAGTCGTTTGAATCTGATAAGCATTCAAACAGTAGTTGATCGCCATTTATGAGTGGTTGGCGCCTATGTGCAAACTCTGATTGGCAGAACCCTCTCCAACCAGAAAACCGCTTCAGCTCAATCTTATTGAAGAGATTACGCAAAAAATCCGCATAGGAAGAGCCTAAGTAAGGCGTGTAATCAATGTAACGGAGCGCACAATGGAATGGCTAACACGTATAGTAGCGAGTTGATGACGTCTGACATCAGAGATGCATGAAAAACTAAGTCTTTTATAAAGCAGCATAAAGTCAGCACTTGTTCACCGCTTACGATCACGGTGTGAAGTGCTGCAAAGCAGCCTATGTTAAACGATCACAATCAATCAGCGATCATTCATCGATTGTTATGGGGTGAGCTGCGACCAGTACCTAGGTTTCATAATTACTATTAAGTTTTCTACTTGAGAACATCAAGTGTAGCTCTGCTAAGCGCGAAAGGATTGATATCACACTTGTTAAAAGGTGAAGTCCATATTCGGACGACATGAGGGGCAGAGAACAGAGCACAATAAATCAGTGCAACCGATAAAATCTATCGCGCTGTGGAATCCCGAACGAGTAAATCCTAGCGTTCAAAGCTCCACAAATCTCAACCAAGAAAAACAACAAATCCCAATTTTGTAACCGTAGCTTAAAATAGCAATCATTTCAATTTATTCTTGCCTGGTCTCGATACATTTGTTAATATACTGCTCGAATGAGTTTATATCCCAGGCTCGATGAAAGAGTTGAACTTTAAAATGGTTGGAACAGAACTGTCAGTATATAACGGAAATGAAGCGCGGAGATAAGAGCTGCATAGCAAGAATGGGGTGCGCACGCCATAAGTGGGCGTACGATCATGACAACGACTCGATTTCAGTTGCAGTCCAGAATTTTCGGAACCACATCTCATACGTAAACATTTGCCAAGCTACTTGCTCACTCGCAGAGGTGGTGGGTGTCAGTATCACCGGTTCGAGATAGTTCGATACCCGGACCGCTTGGTGAGGACCAAAGGCACAGTAGGATGATAGGGCGCTGGGGGTGCTAATGTGAAATTCTCAAGTTCCTGACATATTTTCGTAGCTCAACTGGCATATCACATGCTGCGGAGTAGCATGCACTTCCTGTTGCTGGCTTGTGCCCAGTCAAGACGCGGAGTTTCAGGCCTGAATATCCTCAAAACTAACAAATCTGTCGAACTGTTGATTAGCAGTTATCAAAGCACATTCACTAGGTAATGGCGGTCGTAAGATCGATCTAAGTGAACTTCATGCTGCAGCGATTTAGAACACTTCAAACAGGTCAAAGGTGGCCAGCATACTTTAACAAACAAATAATCAGAATGTTGTGTAAAATAAGTCGTAGGCATCAGAACGCACCTTGAGTTTAGTGCATAACTGTTGCACTCTGCTCCCTGCCCCTACGTTTTTGTCCATCCAGCAACAGGCTCGAGTAGTCTCACTCAAAGGCAAGGCCAGCAAACTGGCCGACCTGTCACCGCTATGTTGTACTTCCGAACTGGACGCAGATAAAGTGGCACAAAAAGCTTTCCATTCTGGTTCCTGAAAATAAACGCAGATAACGATACCAACTTGTCGGATCACAGTCGTACATATTGGAGTTGGAATTGTAACAAATCAGATAATTGCAAAGTTGTTTCACGCAACAAAGACAATTTGGGATCGTCAGCTAATTCTGTCCTATAAATGAAAGGCATTTAGCGAATCAGTAGGTGGAAATTACATAGCGAAAATACGCAAACGATGAACAAGATTTTCTGCATTTTCAACACTTGTAGAGTCCAACTGAGAAGTCAGTTGTCTGTAAGATTGGATCTATGAAGAAAGTTGTGAGTACGGACAGAGAGAAAACCAACTTTGGCACGCTCGACGAAACCATGTGACCTACAAGAAAGAGCAATCACAAAAGTGAAATTCGAACCGAACATTAAAAGATCAGCCAAGAGGCTGTTTTGTCCCGTCTTTCTCAAAAAATGCGCAAAATGGTTGAACGCAATACGATTTGCAAACAGAAGACGATCGAAAGTATCCGGAGTGAGTATAGTTTGAAAATATCGCAACATCTTGTAACAAAGTATATTAAAACTTTCTACATTCAACTAGTTACCTTGATTAAGATGCCCCCGTCAAACGATTTGCAAGCCAAATTGAGCAAAAACATTTTTGCTTGGAAAGAAGTAAACGTCTCCAGAGGCCACGCAGTCATTCCACCAACTGCAAAGTCATCCATAGCAGTGCACAGTACACTTTGCCAACAATGCTATTCGATATAATGGTTGTGAATGGACCAGGAGTTACCTCTGAACAGAATGTTACTTTACTTTCATAAAACACGATGTTTTCTATCAGACTGTGGCACACCATGCAAACTGGACGCTCAATTTCTGAAAAATAACATGAATTAAACAAAAACACAACCCAAGGCGAGATCCGCTTGAATAAACAATTTCGCATCGGTTGAAAATCTGCTGTCAATACAAACAGGTCGAATTCACTAAACTTACCCATCGGATGATAAACGGGTCAGGTTTGGTAACTGTTCCGACTTGTCCCAGTCAAACTGAAAGCCTTGCTGCTCACTATCATTCCAGGACGTATCGTCAAACATCATGCTAATTGACGACAAATTTTCGCGTACATTGCGAAAAACACAGCCTCTAAGACCAGAAGTGAAACAGTTAGGACAAATAACAAGTGTGAATACTAATACGACGGACAAACCATAAAACAACAGAATAGCTGTTGATCGCTGGTTCTAGCAACCGACGTAAAGATAACTGATCCCCACTATCCATACAACACTGAAAGCATGTGACAACACAACGGAGTATGGAGTGTTCATTAACAGCATCATCGACGGCAATAGATTAGCGGTTGATGCTGAAGCCAGACAGCTATATGTAGCAACTATAATAAATAATATTTTCATAGTCGCGTTCATTTGTAACTGTTCGATGATTTCGGTTTCTCACTTACTTTTGTTCTAGCCAAGCTATCTATTTTGTAACATCCGTCCCGGGGCTAAAATCACAACTCACTCCGTGCCTCGCTGGCTTGACGTGTCTCTCTGTATGCTCTATTTTCCAGGGCCGATAATAATACACAGGGGTCAACGCGCTGAGTGTTGGTTTTTCATTGTCGATCGGTTGTCAGTAATGAACACTGACTGAGTTTTATTTTGTTGGATCAGTTCCAACATATATAAAGAAGAAAAGAATCCAAATTACAAAGAAAATGTGGAGAAAGATATGATCCATAAACTCATCCCACCTGAGCTCTATCGATCGAAATGTATTTGTCTATGCCTTTTGAACAGAAGTGGTAACATATAACAGTGAAACTGCACTAGCAAGACAAATTCTCAGTGGCTCTCACTGCCCCTCTTCACATATCCAAGAGTTCCGGTTTTGAGTTTTACCCTTGGCTTAAACCATCATCTTGTAGCGACTACAATAAATGATATTTTGATAGTCGCATTC
>QNGE01002047.1:89276-129990 GCA_008508345.1 Paragonimus westermani | reverse complement strand
GGTAATTTTCTCTTCACCGTTTCATCAGCTTGCAGTGAAGCTTCGCATCATTTGGATGAAAGTCAAAGTACGGTTTCAATACAAGGTTGTTCCCGATTACATATAGGCCACCTCAGCGTCGCTCATAAAGATATATTGTTAGCTTCCTCAGCAGAGTTTTATCCTCATCCTCCATGATGACGTCTATTTCGTTTCCTTCTGTCCTTCATATCGAAAATATCACCATCTGAAAAGCGCATCACATTGAATTTGATGATAAACAGTAATGTGTACTGTCAGTCGGCGTTTAGCATTAGGTAATCGAAGTACTTGGAGTGTGAAATCTCAGCGGTTGTTGGTGTAAAAACTATCTTGATCCAAACTGTCAACAGTGTTCCTGGTCAATTCTGTCAACCGTTTTCAAGAAGCTAGTACCTTCTTTGAATAAGAAACTTATATAAACCATTTGTGAAGATTTGTTTTGATAACTTCAGATGCCTACCGCAGCTGTTGGTTAATTTGTGAGTACCTTGCGTCTTATTTACGCAATGTTTTTATGTGTGTATTTGTTATTTTTTAGTTGATTCAGAGCAATACATCCGGAAAGTTTCGCAAATGAAGTTAACTTCAGTAGTTGAACCCTTTCGTTCAAAAACAGGGTTGAATTGTTTGACTGTCGAGGAAGTTGTTGGCCCAAGTTGAAGTTTGGTCGCTTGGCGATCAGCTGAACACCCGGAAAACACCCTTGTCACAATTTAGGCAGCCTTTAAAAATTTGCCCAACTAGAATTGATTCTTGGTTTTTAAACTTAGTTTTATTGGCCACACCCTGCCTGGTTGATGATTTCAGTTGTCCTTGGAGATAAAGTAGACACTAGCCAAAGGAAACAGTGGTTCCAGGAGCATTTGTTTCACGGAACAGACACACACAAACAGGTTATTACTTATTTGGCACACATTGATAATACCGCACACTATTAGATTAAACTAGGAACTACATTAATTTGTGCGATTTAAGCTCAAGTTTTATGTATCCTTTCATTGAGATGACATACATCTCCCTGTCAAGATTGTGCAGTAACATAGTTACAATAATCGGGTACTCTCTCGCTATCATTGTCGCATACATGTACGTGTGAGTGAACTGAACGGTTCAAGGTTAAATATGAACGAGTGTGTGCATCGTACTACAAACAGTGTGGGACACTGTTGCATTGGCACCAACAACTATAGTCCATTACTACACATGTCATCAACGAGTGGACTCTACTGGGAAGCTGATCTTCGTTGAAACTTCGGGGATACTCTTTACTACGATGAGGACGTTGACGAGACCAGACTGAGGGTGTTCTGGCATGGGTGATAATTCATGTTCTGTTTGTTGTATCGATAGAGTCACAATGTGTCTGAGCTGCACCTGATCTGCTGGATAACTAACGGAGACAACTCAAGCATTTTGACTTGTTCTATTTTGGGTTGTTCTACCAACCATTTCCGTTAGTTCGGTTTTTTTCATGGAGCTGTATGTTATTGTTTAAATTTTAAGATATATTTCACGTTACAAACAAAATCATCGTATTTCAAATTTAGTGCTTTCAAAAATCCTACAGCGTTCGTTGACTTTGTAAGAGAAGTTTCAGCTAACTTATCTAATCTTGATGGAAAACACAAATTTGTATACTAATGTCCAAGTTTGGATTAATCCATCTACTTTTTATGCAGCAAGATTTCTGAACGATGTTTCCTATTTTAATTATCAATTAAACACAACGTCACGTGAGTTGTCACTTTCAGGGTTACCAGCTGTTTTGCATTTGAGAACAATTCTTAATATTTCAGATTAATAACCCTCGAACCCAAAAAATTGCACTTTGTGGTCTTCAGTTATAAATTAGTGACTTTTTTGAACAGTGGTTTATGATTTTTCCTTTCTGACAAATATGTGAATGAATCCGTCCATTCAGCGAAATATCGAATAAGTTAGCCTAGAGTTTTCCGCCTTATACAGAGTAAAATGTGCATTCAAGTGCGCACGAATAATCATCACCGAAACGCGTTCGATGGTGTCAAATATATCTTTCGGTATACATAAGACGCCAGCGTATTGTTGTATAACAGGCAGTTTCGTTGTGAGTAGTATACTACTCACAAGTAGTGTGTTACCCATGGGCGACATTCAGGAACAAGAGGACAAACCCCGAACACGACGGACGAGAAGAGACTATCGGAACAGTGTGTACATGCTGTGTGAAAACTTTCACCAAGGCGAATGACCACGTACTGTCACCCAATGTATGTGAGTGCATGTCCGTCGTGCAAATGAGTGTACACGTTTGTGGTTTAGTTTTTGACATGACCTATACGGAAGTTTGCGCAATAAACCAACTTGTTGACCAAGCGTCTTTTGCGGACACAACAACTGGTGCCGTGACGAACGCGAGGATGAAGATTCCCTGGCCACAGCCGTTCGAAGATGGAGACGTCCGGACGTTCCTGGAGGACTTGGAGGACGTGGCCGAAGTGGTCGGAGTCAAGACCGACCGTGGGAAGCTGGCTGCCCTGCGGACGCTGGTGAAGGGCAGGGCGAAGGCGGTGCTGGACGCAGCGCGAAGAGGCCCTGCGAAGATGGAGTGGGCCGCTGCGAAGGAGACGCTGGTGGCTGCGTTTGACAGCCCGGCCGACCGCCAGGAGGCCATGCGGCGGTTCAAGGCGGCCAGGCTTGGACAAGGAGCGGACCCGTCCGTGTTTGCCACCACTCTGCAAGGTTTGCTGGACAGGGCTCTGCCAGGATTGGATCAAGAATCACGACGGCAGTTGTTAACGGAGCAGTTTATTGAAGGTCTCCCGATGGAGGTTCGCGACCAAGTCCGTATTGCCCATGTCGCCCGGCCGATGGACCTTGACGATCTGGCGAAGGTGACACGGGAGTTGGCAGTAATGTCCGTGGCCTCAGTGGATTCAAACAGCAATACGGACAAGAAGACATTGGAGGTAATGCAGAAGGCAATGGAGCAACTCGCAGCGGATGTAGCTGCCCTGAAAACAGCAGCACGGAAGAACGATCAACCAGGAGGCTGCTTCATCTGTGGAAAAAAAGGACATTGGAAGAAGGATTGCCCAATCCGGCGGTCTCAGAGGTCTAAAAATAAAGTGTTTCGTGATTGTTCTTTTTGTTGGGCGGGTCGACTAGTAATGGGAGCGATTGAGAAGGGGGCCGTACATACAAGGGTTGAAGTTGATGGAGAGGTAGAACAGTGTTTAGTCGATACAGGGGCAGCTATTTCGTTGATTGCTCGTGCCGAAAAGCAAAACCTAGAACCGACATCCATGATGATCAAGACGGTTGGAGGTCATAGTCTACTGGTTGACGGTGTGAAAGAATGTGGGGTACGTATCGGCGGCCATATCGTAAAGCACCGTTTCATTGTGTCCCCAGAAACCAGGCAAACGATACTCGGAGCCGATTTCCTCGCTGCAACAGATGCCGTGATTGACTTGAAGCTCAAGAAGTTGTCAACCAAGTATGGCTCCCTGACGCTCATAGGACAGCGAAAGGATAGCGTCAACCAAGTACGCAAGGTTAAAACCCCCAGTTGCACAGCCCCCCTGCTCCAGTCCACGGTCGAGAAATACGCGGAAGTATTTACGACTGACGATGATCCGTACGGATTTTGCAACTGGATTGCCCATGAAATACCAACAACCGGAACATTTCGACCTCACGGGCCCCGCAGGATACCGGTTCATCTTGAGGAGGAATTGAGGAGACAAATACAGAACATGCTGAGCGAGGATGTTATCGAAGAAGCCAACAGTCCGTACAACTCGCCTGTTCTCCTGGTGAAGAAGTCCAACGGGAAGTACCGCTTTTGTGTGGATTTTAGACGGCTGAATGAGGTAACACAGAATACAGTCGTACCAATACCGTCCGTCGCTGATATTTTTGACAAGCTACAGCAGGCGAAATTGTTCACAGTTTTGGACTTACGCTCCGGATACTGGCAAGTACCAATTAAACCCACAGATCGTGAGAAGACCGCATTCACGGTAGGCGAAAAACAGTATCAGTTCAAGCGCATGCCGTTTGGCCTATCCGGGGCACCTTTCACATTTCGGCGCCTGATGGTTCAGCTGGTAAAACGACTGGATAATGTGGCGGTATACGGAGATGATATCGTAATATACAGCAACACGGAATCGGAACATGCTGCCCATATAGATGCTGTCTTGAATCGCATTAAGAACTCAGGACTGCGGATCAATGCTGATAAGTCACAGCTCGGACGATCATCGGTGGTGTTACTGGGACACAAGGTGGGTCAAGGCGAAATCAAGCCTCTCCCGGAGAAAATACTGACAATTAGAGAAGCCATGGCTCCGAATTCCAAACGAACCCTGAGACAATTTTTGGGTCAAGCGGGGTACTACAGTCGGTTCGTGAAAAATTTTCACTCCATTGCATTGCCATTGTACGAACTGCTTCGAAAAGACAAGAAATTTGAATGGACTGACGATGCCCAGAGGGCGTTCAAGCGAGTGCAACAAGCGATGAACGAGCAACAACTGACGTTGAAACTACCGAACACAAAAGAAACGTTCATCGTAGCAACAGATGCCAGTGACCGTGGCATTGGGGCAGTACTCAAGCAAAAGGAAGGAGTAATCGAGTATGCCAGCAGAGTCCTGACTCCAACGGAGCAGAAATATTCGACTATTGAAAAGGAATGTTTGGCAATCGTCTGGGCACTGGACAAGTGGAGGCCATACCTGTTGGGTCAACAGTTCCACGTGGAGACGGATCACAAACCCCTGGAATGGATCATGACTGCGAGGGACCCGAGAGGCAAATTAGCCCGATGGGCATTACGTTTACAGGAATATGACTTCACGATCAACCATGTGCCTGGTTTGAGCAATTGCGTCGCGGATTTTCTTTCTCGACCACAAGTAGACGACGAACTCCCCAAAGTGACCGTTGGAGTCAACGGCTTAATAATGGAGCAGGACCCACAAACGCTAGTACGCCTACAACGTCAAGATAAGGTCCTCCGGAAAGTGATTGAAGCTCTGGCAAGAGGCGTGAGAATCCCCACAAATACTAAGGATGAGGAGCTGAAAATAATCGCATCCCAATGGAAAAGAGTTGGCTTAAACAGTGCAGGCGTATTGACATGGCAGCGTGGCGTTGGGCACCCGTGCGTGGTAGTCATCCCGAGACAACTGAGGAGGAAAGTGGTGGCAGACTGCCATGAAATGGCACACACCGGATGCACTAGGACGTACGATCTGTTGCAACAAAGAGCATATTGGCCGAAAATGAAAGAGGATGTGACAACTTACGTGCTTGCATGCCAACAGTGTCAGTTACTGAAAAGCGACAATCGGGGAGCCCAACAGCCCTTACAACCAATACCAGTCTCCGAAATCGGTGAACTCTGGTCTATGGATCTTATGGGCCCATTTCCACTGAGCGCCCGCGGTAACCAGTACGTTCTGGTCATGACGGAACACTTTACCCGTTGGATCGAAGCGACTGGCGTTCCGGATCAGAAAGCATCTACGGTGGGAGATATGGTGATGAAGCACATTGTAGCAAACCACGGTGTACCAAAGGCGATCTTGACGGATCAGGGACCATGCTTCGAAAGCGATGAGTTTCGAACACGCATGCAACAACTGGGAATCAAGCGCATCCGAACGACGCCGTATCACCCACAAACGAATGGCCTAACTGAGCGTAACAACCGAACGGTCAAAGAATGGTTATCAGCCAAAGGAGGAGACTGGGAGTCTGCGTTGCCACTAGTGTTATTGGCCTACCGGGCGTCTGTGCAGGCGAGCACGAAGAAATCTCCATTTCAATTGATGTACGGTAGAACCCCTCGACTTCCGGTGGATCAGGACATTGGGGTATGGCCAGAGTGCATTGATTCCACTAAAGAATTGGTAACCGAAAGAGAAAGAGCCCAACGAAATCTGAAAGCATCGCAAGCACGCACAAAGGAGAAATCCGCAAGGCAACGGTTCGGCAAGACTAGAATGTTCAACCTAGGAGAACGGGTGAAATATCGAGACCATCGGAACACCGGTGCCAGCGGGCCAGGATCAAGAAAACTTTTGCCTAAATGGAAAGGTCCGTATTTGGTAATATCCAGACGGGGCCCAGTATACACGATCAAGAAGGACGGCGAGACGAAACGAGTGCACGCCAGTGAGTTAGCAACGTGGCACGAGATGCCGGCGCGACGAACCAGAAGATCAATAATCCGGGAGGAAACACCGCGTCGATCGGAGAGGATTCGTTGACAAATGCAAAGGAACCAAGGGACCTCAGGAGGGGGAGGAGTGTTGTACAACAGGCAGTTTCGTTGTGAGTGGTATACTACTCACAAGTAGTGTGTTACCCATGGGCGACATTCAGGAACAAGAGGACAAGCCCCGAACACGACGGACGAGAAGAGACTATCGGAACAGTGTGTACATGCTGTGTGAAAACTTTCACCAAGGCGAATGACCACGTACTGTCACCCAATGTATGTGAGTGCATGTCTGTCGTGCAAATGAGTGTACGCGTTTGTGGTTTAGTTTTTGACATGACCTATACGGAAGTTTGCGCAATAAACCAACTTGTTGGCCAAGCGTGTTTTGCGGACACAACAGTATAATTTTCGGGTCGTAGCACAGTTGGTGTCGACTTGGTTATAGTTGTGTCTTTGAGCAATTATCCCTGTTGGTACTCTATAGCTACTCCATTTCTGCCTGTGAATCAAGTAGAACGTCGCAAATAAGAGGAGATTGATATTGCAAGAACTATTTAGTCAAAAATAGGAAGTTAAAGAATACCAAATTTGTGACATCCAACTTCTGTTTATTTTCTTAAAACGTGACGGCATAGAAAACTTTAGAGTAACCAAATTATGTGAACCTTGCTGATTTGATTTGAAATCGAAGTCTGCCATACCAGTGTCCTACCACACAAACTGGATGATTATATTTACTACTAGTTAATATAGTAGTAACATGATTTTAATGGAAAGAAATGCCAAATTTAATTATATGAGGCGTTATCAGATTGAATGGTAAAAGATGACATGAAGTAACAATCTTCTAGAACTTCAAAGACTTTGTGGCCAGTAGGGCTTGACTGATTCAAACGGATGCATTTCAGCAATGGAGTATCCAGAAGCTGTTGTCACTGCACTATACTTAATCGTACACCAAAATGTTTTGTTTTTAACCCAGTTTACTCATCTCAGAGGTAGGATATCAAGTTTTAGTCTCCGGCTGGTCAACCCAACACGTTACTGGCTGGCTGGGTGCTATCTAATGCATCCAGGTGGTGTTTACTATGAAAGTTAAGTTATGTGGAGACCCTGAACTTGGTCTGGAGTGGATAAATATGGTAAGGTTACTAGTTTCTATTTTGAAGATGCAGTACTTACTCAACTTGCTCGACTATTTGTTGTAGGATAGAATGCGCTGGAACAAAATCACAATGCTCAGACATGGCTTATCCAATCTTCCGTCAAATGAATGAGGCAGTAAAAAATTTAGTGGAATTCCACCGATAATTTGGTGAAACGGAACTGGCAAACGTGTTTGATATGCATTTGAACTTCGCATCTAGTAGAAACAACATTCCTCAGAGATTGTGCACTAATACGAACAAGACTGTTCGAGAGTTTTGTCAGCACACTAAGTGTGATTGTAACACCAAGGCAAATTAATTCAATTATTTCCAAGACATCCACTTGGTCTCTATCGGGAAATAAACGGCCGTGTTAGTGAAAACGTTTTTACAGTGATGACCTCGTGTGATAATAAGAATGTGTTAAAAACATGAGAAAACCAAACTCAAAACGTTAACCGAGTGCCTTATCTCAGCATCTGTGTCACTGTTTCATTATCCGAGTTCCCGTTCAGTATTGGCGAAATGTTTCTTCTATTCAATGATAGCATGAAGTAAATATGATGCAAGCGTCAACCCCCCTTTTCAATGCATCACATATCACTAGTTGGCAACATATCAAATCAGGAAATAAAAACTTGCAGTTGCGAAACGAGAAGAGAGCAGTAGGTAAGGTTCACATTCTTGAGACCGTGTTCAGTGTGAATTGGTCACAATGTGATTGTCACCAATAGGTAAAACTTCTGACAAATCGTGTACCCAAGTAATATCAAATCAGCTCCAAACGAACCTGTACACTTTATTTGTCCTATAACGAAACACTTCGATGCTAGGGGGATGTGGCAAGTGAAGCAAGAACGCATGTGGAAGCACGAGAAACTGGAAATTCAGTACATCCAATTGCATAATGAATGACGCTTTGTTCCAACCGAATCCAACAAAGCGCTCATCAAATTTGGCGGCATCTCGACGAACAATCACGTATGGCTCATAATCCGCTGACCAATTCACCTGAAATAGAATGGGATAAATGTTGTGAAGGCGTCAGTCAATATACTGGCTTGACAACGAATTAAAAAAGCTCCTGACAGAACTGGAACTTGATCTCAAGGAATGACCGAGTGACCTCGTTAAATTTGCCGAAGACACTTCAAGAGACAAGTGTAAATAGTCACTTTGTTCCATTTCCGAAAGCACGTGAGGCAAGGAGGGAACTGTAAGCATATATGTGGCGGGCGATCATCTGCAGTTATTCTGGAATCAAAATTTTGAAGGGCATTTAAGAAACACTGGGGTTAAGGCCATCAACCCACTAGTGGGCGTGACGGAATAAGGGCATAACGGGTAAAGTGATTACGAAGTTTGCCTCTAAACCGTTGTGGAAATTTTTGCCGGCAAAATCATTTTCTCTTTTTGGAAGACGTTTATGGGTTGGGAAAAACAGTGTCCCCTGACAACAACTTGATCGCCAACATCTACGGAATTTGATTACAGATAATTGTAGGTCTCGGTTAACAAATGATGAACGCTTGCATTAGTTCCGTTTTGGTGAACAAAAGCTCAGCCCTATACAATCATGATTCGGTTCTGTCTAATGTAAGGTCATAAAAGTGTGGTCACAGTTCAATTCACAGCTTTGGTAGGGAAATTTATTACTAATAAAGTATAACAGAAATCGAGTCTAGTGCTTTTCTAAAAGGGTTGGCAGATAGCTTATCGGAATGTGAGAACCTCGATCAGTTGTGAGTGACGCTGCGTCAGTATCAGCCACATATCTCCCATTATTTATTAGAGTTCAACTAAGCCTAATGATTTCAATAGTTTCAACATTGCGGAAAAATCTCAGTTATGGGGTAACCGATGAAAGTGAACAAGACATTCACTCTGTATACTATCGAGACGGAAGTGCGATCTGAGCTGTACTAACAGGTGGAAGAAGCTGAGCTTCCGGGTAAAATAATTTTGTTGGGCCTAACACCAGGCCAATTTCGTCGTGGCCAACAAGGCTGCTGCATTAAAACCTGTCAGTAGTTCAGATTCCTGCAGTGGCCAGGATGCGCATTGCTGACAAGCTACAACAGTAGGGGAACTCCAGTCCAATGTTACTTATCGAAAACGACTGGCTGAAATGTCTGTCTGACTGTGGAGTTTGTGATAAACTGCAAGTCATTTTCAGTTCATATAAATTCAATTCTAAACGAAGCTGATGAATTTGTTAGCAGACAACCCTGTTTGATAGATAATACACTTGTTGAAAAGTACCTCACAATAGCATGAATCCTGATGTCATAATTGAAAGCGACTGATGGGTGATGCACGCTAACTGCGAATAAAATCAAAAAACCCGAAAACTTGTTTCTTCCTAAGCAACATCGAACCAGTCGTCCGAGTTGTGTTCCATTCATAATAACTATCTTCATCGACTGGTCANTCCCGAAGTGGCCAGGATGCGCATTGCTGACAAGCTACAACAGTAGGGAAACTCCAGTCCAATGTTACTTATCGAAAACGACTGACTGAAATGTCTGTCTGACTGTGAAGTTTTTGATAAACTGCAAGTCATTTTCAGTTCATATAAATTCAGTCCAAAACGAAGCTGATGAATTCGTTAGCAGAAAACCCTGGTTGATAGATAATACACTTGTTGAAAAGTACCTCACAATAGCATGAATCCTGATGTCATAATTGAAAGCGACTGATGGGTGATGCACGCTAACTGCGAATAAAATCAAAAAACCCGAAAACTTGTTTCTTCCTAAGCAACATCGAACCAGTCGTCCGAGTTGTGTTCCATTCATAATAACTATCTTCATCGACTGGTCAGGGACACAGAAGTGCGGTAGATAAGCGCTCATTTTATGTAAAAATAATTATTAGTTCGCTTGGGTCTAGCAAGTGCAGTGGGAACAGACGTTTCTCAGTAAATTTCTTCTGTGAAAATAAATAGGGTTACAATTTTCTGTCAACGGCTCAGCTTTAAGATATATGTTATTGACGCGTAATCAAGAAACTAACGACAACATTGGCCAGTCACATTGAAACCCACTGTACCCTACTTGGGGGATCAAACGCAAGTATGCCATTTGCAAAACAACACAAACTTCATCGTAACTTTAACCACGCATTTCGATAAAAGTATAAGTGAACCAAAATCACTAGAGACGGTGATATGTTGTCAGAGGTATCGTTGATAGAAATTAAATACCGCCCACATGCGATCACATTTGAGGCAATCGAATACCGTTAAGATGACAGCCAATGTGTTCTATTCGTTGGAATATACTTGAGATAGACTGAGTAGTCATAATTTCAGAAACACCTGTGAACAATCAGTAGTTTGGTTTACTGGTAACGTTTCAATTCTGACAGGAGCCCCTTCTGACCAGACGAACCAGTTACAAACTTCATGATATTTAAAACAAGCTGGAAGTGAGTTACTAAAAGAAGCAGATGTCATGAGTCACGTGTTCATAAGCCGGGATCAATAGTAGGATCAAATTGCTAATTATAGCAGATCGAACGAAACAACTAGGCAGAAATAAAATCGATATATTCCGCCAGATAAATGGGTCGACAGTTCAGTTGTTTTGAGTAAAGTGAATAGGGGATTCACAATCTCAATTTACTACGATTATCGTCTTATCCAGTCATCAATTCAAGTTGGTTCGATCGACCAAAGACCGGTTGCCATTTGCCGCCGAATTCGGCTCTGCTAACTTTATTCATAGCGCAGCTGGGACTCGCAATTTTGATGGTCACTGCTACTAAGCGGTCCTATGCAATTCTAATCCCTCGCTTAGTCATCTCGACATTATCAAGGTCAATTTCATGATCTGTGTTTGGCGTGTGACTAGCTATTTTGGAATTCCTGATCATGACCTGATACTTCAACTGGCTTCTGGGTCCTTTTCTGATGCCTATTCGATACCCATTTACTCCAGTCTTAAGTTCTTGTGTTGTCTGCCTAATATAAACTTACGGGCAGCCCTTGCATTTTATTCTGGGTCCAAAATTTCTGATCTTCTAAGCTGGCAAGAGGTCTTTAAGATGCAGCAAGATTTTCCGAAACGTCTTCGAAAAGCCGTCCGGATGTCTACTTCGTTCGAGACCCTACGAATAGCCACCGACATCCCTTTCTTTAATGGCACAACAGCAATACTTTTCTGTTCTCTTGATATCTTTGATATTGGGTTCAGTGCGCATCTTAAATGGCTTCTCAAAACCTGTTTCGGTTGCGTGACCATTGCCTGAAGCATCAACCTTGTAATGCTGCCATAAACCTGCTTCGAGTGGGTGAGTTTACAGTTAACAAGATTAACTACCACCTTGATATTGTGACAGATGGTAGTCTTGAAATCCCGTCCTGTCCTCTGGACCAGACGATCCACAGACAGCAGCTGGCCATTATTATGTTTCAACACCATTGTAAATCTGATCTTGGAATCTATCCGATTGGGGCATTGTATAAGTATCTCGACCAGATATCATCCCGTTATTGCAAAGGTATCGTCTACTGAACGCCACCAAAATTTTGGTGAGCTTTCAATTCGACTAATTAAATTAAATACTCCCGGATTTACAACTGGTTCATCTGGTATGAAGTATCTTCTGGGCTAAAAGCGAAACGTCACCAACAGGCCAACTTACTTACTATTCATAAGATGTTCTGAAATGAGGGTCACTGTATTTTCTCGCCAGAACACCGACAACGTGATCCTTGCTTAAGTGCTTAAGTGATTGAGCTTTTAAATGTGTAAATTTGGTCGTAATCATTGTGAAGCCAACGGTTCAGTTGTAATCACGGTTGTCTGATAGGAACGTATACTGGAAGTTAAATCCTGGTTATCGCAAGAACGTGTACTACTGCGAAGCTCTACCAAGAGCGGAGATAGCGTCCAGATCTCCGCTTTCAAGCGAGGTTGGCTGGAAACCCCCTGTGAACGAAAAAGTTACACTGCACCATGAGTGGTGTTAAGGCTGTGGCTATAGAACTGTTTGAAAAGGTTTGTTTTGTGCCTGAATTGTGGGGTCAGTTTGGTATCATGATAGTGGAATCAGCTTTTCAAATATACCCATTACGCTATTCCGAATAAAGACATATCAGCAAACATGTTTTTGATAACTCATTTGCAGATCGATACAATCATGCAAGGGGTTACTAGGGTTGGACCGAGATATTGGTCGGACTTATGACAAAGAAACTAGGTAACTGGTTAATCAGTTGACGTTGGCTTGGTTGGTCCATTACGTTGGCCGCGCAGATTGGCTGTCGGTCCGGTGGTAGGTGTAGCGCCTGAACAAACTGCCTCTGATGATACAGTACCGGGTCAAGCAGCCTGATTTCCTTAGTCCAAGCAGTACAATGTGTTTTCCTCTGGGCGACTTTTGATGGACTGCCCAGCAAGCGATTATCACTTGGAAAGGTTAATGAGCGCTTTCAACCAAATGATCGAGGGTAGTATGACTGGCCGATTGTGTTTTTCGGTGCCCCAACCACCAACGGATGGTGTTTCGAGGACTGTCTTGACGTTCGTCTAGTACAACCTTCGCCACAGGAGCAAGTGTTCACTTGTCCACGCCCTTCGTCTACCGTGGCCACAATTCCACCGGATCGATCGCCAACCTGCGCGACTAAACCAGTGAACGAGTGTGACGTTATAGAACAACCAAGCCGTCGACAATCGATTAACCGGTGAACTAGTTTCTCTGTAAAACGTCTGATCGATATCTCGATTTAAATCTATTAGCTCTCTATATAATGGTGCTGGCCTAAAGATGAATTAACGAAAACATGTGTCCGCTTATATGTTCATATTTTCGATTGTGCAATCGTTCCGGAAAATTAAATAGCGTGCACATGCAACTATTTTGTACAGATCATATTAACTTATCATCGTAAGTTTTACAAATGTTCTACTTCCAAAACGGATGTTTTTACGATCAATTTAAAGATAGGCGTTCACTTCACGGGAGCGTCTTTCAAGCATGTGCTGAACAAATGGTAAACAACGGTAACAATTAAATTGGGACTGTTTGCCGTGCTGAATCATGTAGGTATAATGTGCTGCTCCGTATTATGATCCCATAGGTATCTTACCACTCCTTGCGAATTGAAATAAACGGTACTTTTTTCCCTGGTTATTTATACATTGGGTAAACATACCGCATAAATGCTGGAGGTGTTCTTCCAACGCTCATAATCCGTAGCCATGTGACCAGCAGTCCATACCTCGTGACGAAAGGGTTTAATAGATTCATTGTTCAGATGCTCCAGCAAGGCTTGTTTCGTGTCTGGTAACCGGTCAAACCGAACCTCGAATAGTTCAAACGCCGGAATGACGAAACACCACTTAGCCTCTCTTGTTTTTTGACCGCCGTCTGTGTTAAACTGTCAAAGTAAATAACGAGGTTGAGCTAATCAGTTATAACGCGAAAACGTGTTTTTTGCACACAAAAAGACGCAATTTACAACATGTCTGAACTTGATAAATCAGGATCATTTTGTGGTTTCTGTTCGCTGAGACAACTTTTAGTCTATTCCGACTAACATAGGTCACACACAGCGAGATAACTGTCTCGTATAGTGTCATATTTTTTTAAGTGTGGTTTTCAGCTCAAGTTTACTAGCGTATAATGTGGTGTATTGCCGCAAGTTTTGTATCCGTTCTCATCGCTTCGAAACCTCAAATAGCACACTGATGTGAGAAAAACATTCAGGAAGAACCGTTGGGTAGGTTCCGCACAAAACTTCAACAATCCACTTAGTTTGGAAGTTGAATTTTTCTTTTCTTGTTCATTATGCCTCCTGCTGTATTGCTGTGGTTTTTCTACCATCTTCCGGCAGAATGCGGAATAGCAGACTAAACAGTAGTTCATTCCAGAATCCAGTGGTTTTCAGATTCCACCCTCAGTGGTACTCATGTAAGAATGTTCTTTAAAGAAACCTTCCCTGCAAACATTTAACCAGCTGAAAGAATGTTAGCTGTATTTCTGTGTACTGAAGCGACCAAATCAACACACATGGGACACACTTTTAACCTGTGATACCAGTGTACTAGTTTGTCTACAAGCGCATAGGTAGATGGAATTGAAGACACTTGATTGATTAGTCTCGAATAGTGTTGCGAAAGAAAATAACCTTGCTGCCAAAAAATTTTTTTATTAAGACGTTTTTGTACAAGAACCGTCATTTTTTTCATGTGCAGGTAGTGTTGTATGAACAGCATTCTGGATATACATCTTCGGCATGTGGTGCTACTTTGAAAATGGTTACGGAGTTCAGCATATATCTTCTAGCAATCTTAATTTTGTTTTATGTAGACCCAGGATTGAACTGGCATTGGTGATCTCACTGGGTTTAACTAGTTAGCGAATCAGTTATAAATTCATGTTATTAATTGCTGGGTCTCAATCTAGTGAGCAGGCTGCGAAGTCAAAGTCCAGATTGAATTAACAAGGTGAACCGGGTATCACACACATGAAATTTCCCCACCCCATTCGGACACAAATAAATACTCACAAATATCTGCAATGTCCGGTAAATAATGTTGCAAAAGACAGACAAACCCCAGAGTAGTTGTCACATGCTCTACGCAGACTAGTAAACTGTCTTGGACGGAAACAAAAAACCTTAAACCTGTGAAAGATTCATGAGTGGAAAATATTTGTGAATCACGGTTCACGATTGTTTTTCTAACTTCTCCCCATTTTACCCAAGAGAGAAAATGAACTTTGCTACCTGAGCATCCACTAGTTAATATTTAACTGGTTTGCTATGGCTATGCTAGTGGTGTTGGCCATTTCAACCCTATTTGTACTTTATCCGTATAAAAGTGACTTTGATGCGAACAACTTACACTGTGAACTTGAGTTTGGATTGCCTTCTCAAAGTACGAGTAACTGTTCAGACTTGGCAGAAAGTCCACGTCAATTAGGAAGACATAGTCAGTTGGGGCGTATTGGACAGCAATGTTTCGAAGTGCATTGATGGGGTAAAATGGCTGCGGAATAGAAGTTCAGATACACAATTGATAGCTTTCTGGATTGATAGCTATTAGAATACTGTTGGTATTTTTATATCCGGACAAGCTGTTCATTTAGCCCTGTTGGAAAAGGAGCCCTCGATTCGAAATTTTTCCTCCTCAAAGTTCGTTCATAGCACAAGTTCTCGTTGTGATCGGAATTTAAACCCCGATGCACGACAGCTCACTGTTTTACTGATCTCATTATGTGAATGCACCGCCACTTTCGCATTTGAATAGTGGTGATATTATCTAATGATTAATATGCAGACATCCATACCAAAAAGGCATTAACTCAGTCTTCTGTGGAGACTCTCAAACAATCTGATCTTCACTCACAGGGAAAGTGTTGAGCTTTCAGAATTGACCACATGGTCGTGTCTAATGTGGACGCAATCATGTAGCGTTCAACACGCTTTTCTTACGAAATATAATGACTACTAGTGAATTAAGGATACAGCGCTCCTTTTTGAAAAGTACTACCTGAAAAGTTCATCTGAATGCATAAGTTCTGATCAGATGTGAGTATTATTCGTCTTGAAAGCCAACCACCAGAACCCGGAAATACCATTTGCTAATCATTAGTCAACTTGCACCACCTACGATAACTTACCAGTCTATCACTGACTGCCATGACGAGAGGTGATGTCGTTTAAAGAAGCAGAATAAGCAATTACCGAGACAATTTGAGTCTTCTCATAAATGAGAACATTGCCTTGAATAATTGGGAAATAAAAATTGCTAGTCAAATTTAGACTTCGTTATGTGTAAAACTAGTTCTTCCGTCCACTCGTTAAAATCTTAAATCCGTTCCACGTAAGCACTGCATACACGAAGGTTAGTTGATTCAGTAAACCGTACACGGTCTTACATGGCAACCTATGAGAAAAAGCAATTCAAACACATTCAACTTCGCTAACATACTCCATCGACGTAGACAACGTGGTAACCAATATTTCTTCGGCTCTGCAACACCTGAGAATTGTATAAGAAATCTACAACCACACCAGCTTCCTTGTCTGTGAGGTAAAGTGCCAGACTCATTGGACCTTCCCAGCTGCGAGCCAGTTCTTCCAAACGATGTAGTCTAAAATATGTACAAGAAACATTTGTTTACACCAGACTGGATGGTAGAATAACTCAATAATTCTTTATTAACATTGCAATGAACGAATACATAAGCAGCCGTCGTTATCACGACTACGCATGTCTAACAACAGAGTACATCATTCCCCACGTGGATCATCACTCTACTAAAGCGAAAGGTTTCAAGGTCGGCTGCACGACTATTCCCCAACTTCTTTTCCAGCTTATCAGAGTTTTTCTGTCAAAAAACATCATTGTAGCTTATAAGACTGAAAGAAATATCCTTCACCTTGTACCGTCATTATAAAGGTGTGGAAGTGAATGCCAACAACTGATCAATGTTGAACTATGATTTTATGTTGAAATTTAGATTCGGTAACATATCTTTAGCAAGTGCACCAAAACATTCTGCTGCACAACTCACATAATGTAGTGTGTATATTGGTCACAGTAAGAAGGAGCTTTGAGACTTCATGCGAACCCCATTGAAGGAGACGTCAAAGCTCACTGCAGTCACAAAAACTGATGTAAGCATTGATTATTTTCAAACAGAATGGGTGTATCCTGGGTATTGTAGAAGTTAAAGGGTGACGGAAGAATCAAACTGAGTTCATCGGAATAGAACGTAGAAACTTACTTTTACGTCCCACTTTTATATACTTCTTGACACCGTTTAACCTGCAGATTCGGTCAACGCTTTTTAATTTCTTCGTAATTCTTCTAACAGCCATCAGTACATTTCAGCAGGCGCAAACGTAGATCGTGTCACACGTTTGAGCACTGCTGTGCCACTGTTATGTACATTTACCTCGGGTTAGTCGTTCACATACGATGACTTAGTCAAGCCTAATGTGAGGTAAATGGAGCACTGGTCAACAAAGTTGCCCCATGAAAGCGTGGCTGGATTTCTAATGCGTACCATGGTAAGGATATGCACTATAGACGAATGCTAACAAGGACGAAACTCAAGTCCAGTGGTTTCTGTAAAACCCGCAGCCTGAAACCTTTCCCGGCGCACAACAACTGTGGCCAAGTATGAGTACTACTCACTTTACACTGAACCAAAATCCGCTATCTCCCACAACTTACTGGATTATTATCCGACACAAATGTAGACGTTCAGTTTTACAGTGCATCTTCCTTCGTTGGCTAAGTCATTTTACACGATCATCCCTAACCAAGTATGAAGACAAGATTTCTATCAGCTGAAGATGCTCGCATTCCACCTGGATTAAAAGACTTAAAGTGTGAATTTGTTCCACCGTTTGTCTATTAGCACCTGTGAATGTAACCGTCCTTCTAAAAGAAAACTACTGATGACACTCAGATACAGAAGACTTTGTCTATCGTAGAGGTTGATTAACCATAAATCAGCTTGGTTTCATTGTTCCTTCTCTATTGATAAAACAACACTCTGAGCAATACAGTTGAAATCCACCGATGATCAGTCCGCTTCATGTCAGTTACCGTAACGTTATCTACCCTAAAACCTGTTAGTTAGTACATCATCACCCAAGCATTTGTCGAACTTCCGCTAAGGAATTATTGTCTTCAATTAGTTACAAGCTTTCTGAACCTCCTTCATCCACCCAGTGCGTGCCGTTCTTCCCACAAATGGAACATCTAATTGCATCTAAATAAGCAATCTTCTCAAACAGGCTGTACTTTTGGATAATTTCCACCGGTCAATACCTAAGAACTGTTGTTAACTAGTGTCAATATGTGCCGGCAACAAGGAGTTCTGTGTTTTATCGATCGTTTCAGCTTTTCAGCGTTCATTCTTGGCTCTCCTGTGACAGGAAGTAGTAAAGATAATCTCCACGGTAATGCATACCAAAATACGGTAAGTAAGTTGGCTTGTATTTTTGTCCTGGTTCAAAAAACTGGGTCCAGATTTTGTCAAAGATCACGGTCTCACTTCTTTTCTTTGACAGAAAAACAGTCTGCAGTTAATTATTTTCATTGCTGATTGCCAGTACACGCTTACTTTCGACCAATAATCAGATTATTAATCAAGATTGGACTGCTAACTTAAGGTAGGCCGGTCACACCAACGATTTCTCATGTAACGATTTGTCTCCTTCTGTTTGTTTGTGGCTTGCAATGAGTACACACGATTAACAGAAACGGCGGCGTTGTAGGTTTCAGGAATAAGGATTTTGGGAGTTCATAATTTTAAGCAATCACATTGGTACTTGAAACAGTAATTGATCGTTAAGCTGTGAACCAAAAATGCTATGGGAACGCACAAGTGACCAGATAAGAAGAAAGGAATCCAGACATAGTCCTCCAAGTATGATGCAGACGCAATTCAGCAGGCCCGAAACTACCGCAAAGCAATATCAAGCGTGGAAGGAAGACCGAGGGTTCAGCTAGCTTAAATGTTTTGTTGGGCAAACTATCGGAAAGCCACAACTATCATTCTGAATAATTGTGTTAAGTCCAAGCATAAAATCGACAGTAGATGTCTCTGACACGAGAGGGTTTGGTGGGATGTTGTAGCTTTGACTCTTGTGCCAACAGCTTCAGTTGATATGCGTAACCTTGACGAGTCGCTCCAGAAACAGTGGATAGTACCGTGTGGAAACGGCTTTGGCAAGGGATGCTGTGGCTGATAAAGGAAAGTATGCGTGCGGTTAATTCATGGACGAGCATCACAGTTTGAACAGTGTGTTTCAGTGCGACAGTTGATGGGGTTAGCTGACATACACCATTTTAAATTCTCAGTGAAGACGGCATTGTACATGAGATTGGGGAAAGAAACTTCTGCGAGTAAATCAGTTGTTTGAATCTCGTAAAAATTCCCAGCGTAGTCATGAAAAACAATGTGTAGCGAACAAGCTCGTTTTCAGTGATTCATCATCAGGCTAAATACATCACATTTATATCACACATTTCACGGGAGAATCGTTAGGGGAGTATACGGGGGGACATGTGGTTAATGAGGTCAATCAGTTCAATGTCACACTGCAATCATGTACCCACTTGAACAATGGGTCTTGACAGGCTAACCGGGTGGGGGGTTGGCCAGGGCAAATCCAGAGCCTGAACAAAACGTTTTTGGGCGCACAGGGGTGGGTTATACATTCGGATCCCAATAGCCTCTGCTGTAGACAGAATCCTACTCCTCACCGCTCTCGACCGGATGGCCTTAACTCGGTAGATTGGACGAAATGCGTCCTTTACGTTGACAGCGTGATTTGAATCCACCAGGTGTGATAGTATGGTGCTGCAGACAGACTTTGTTATACCACTGTTGAGCCAAGCTGGATGATGTTCCCGGATCCGTTCCGATAAGCGTCTAGTCGTGCGGCCAACATAACTGGTCCCACAGGAACAAGTAAATGTTCAGGCTCTGGATTTGCCCTGGCCAACCCCCCACCCGGTTAGCCTGTCAAGACCCATTGTTCAGGTGGGTACATGATTGCAGTGTGACATTGGATTGATTGACCTCATTAACCACATGTCCCCCCGTATACTCCCCTAACGATTTTCCGTGAAATGTGTGATATAAATGTGATGTATTTAGCCTGATGATGAATCACTGAAAACGAGCTTGTTCGCTGCACATTGTTTTTCATAAATCAGTTGTATGAGGATTGATTTATAGAAGACAAATATTTTGGCTAAAGACTTACCATTCAGAGACATTTTCACTAATTTCATTGTTGACGGCTCGCGGATTATGATAAACAGATATGCATTACTTCAACTTAGGCATAAGGAAGATCTGAGACATTGATCACAATAGGGATAGCACACATAGACACAACTAAGTCAAACAAACTTCCGAACATATCATCACGAGATAAAATGAATTAACATTTTGAACTAGTTGAGTGCGGTATTATCAATGCACACAATGTAGATTTAACAGCGACAGAAACGAGAATGTGCGGAAGCTACTTGGTGGCTTCAGATAATCACTGTTGTAAACGAAATGTTCATAAGAAGACTGTCCCGCTGTGTACGCTGCTGGTCAGCATGATGCCGTGTCTCTCACACACGCAGAATACATTGCCAACGTATCGTTTATAAAGCGTTGTATATTGAATGACTATTGCTGTTAGTTTTCTAAATGAACTATAGAAATATCAGCAAGTATGGATCACAGTGAACTTCCGATCGCCACGTCGTCAACTTGTAAAAATTCGCCACTGAATAAAAACGGGATATTCGTGTTACGCGGGTATAACGGATTCCGAGTTTCAACTAAAGGTTGTGAAAGGAATATATTGTGTTCATGTGCAAAGTCATCAGTAGTAATAGATCTCATTACAGCTGATCAGTTGCTTGTAATTAATGGTTCAACATCAAAACCTAACATAGTATTGTCAACTGTTTATGTGACTTCTTATGAAATCTACAAGTGAAAACGTGTCCTTCAAACCACAGTAAGCGATGTGTGCGGGTGTCAAAATCCGGACGAAATAGTGGGCCGATCTATGGTGGGGTGAATTGAGCATCGATGATATTGATTCCTTGGGTATGCGGGTATGCACACTTTTTATATCCGAGATCTTTTTTATTTCCAGTTCATAATAGGTTTTCCTAGCCATCCTTCCTCAGATTTTGAAAATGAATGGCGAATTCTTTTTTTGGTTGACTTAACACTTTTACAGCCAGACAGAATTTTAAAAAATCTGACAAAGTTGCGATATCTTAATGATGCAACCGGTTTAATTTAACATAACTGTACTCTAAACGTTGTTCTGAAAATTCTCGAATTCTTTTTTGATTGTTTACTGGAATGCGCATGCTCTCTGCTCACTAAACACCATTGTTTGAAATATGTTGGCATTCGTGGGCCAGGCCGACTGGCCTGTTTTCTGACCAGCTAGCTGCATCAATAAATATAGGGTCTAGTGTTTTCAATTGATCATAGGAAAACCTAAAGTGTTTTGCAGCCTGAAGGCCGAAAGTAGTAGACGGTAGAATGTAAAAGCCTGGACCTTTTGGTGGCACACCTTCATTTCGACTAAGTTCACCAAAAGGGGTGGTAACTTCCTGACTTGCAGGTCCGGAGTAAAGCCTCATAAGGGCCGGAGTTGCGACCTCTCACACTGAGACTGTGGTTTTCTAAAGTAGTTGACAGGCGAATTATATAAACTTAATCAGGAAAATTAAGTGAGCCATTCGATAGAAACCCGGATAGGTGGCTTACAGTGTAGGCACACGAACGAGGTAATTGCGATCGGAAAGCATTGCGAGCAAAAGTCCCGAGTAGTCAGATGGGCAACCTGTGTATCGGAGTAACATTATCAATCACCGAATGGCAGTTTTGGGAACAGACTGGAGTCAACTGAAGCTATCGTTCTAAGATCATGTTTATCAACAGTAACACTCATTTCGAACTCCATGTTTGAGGTTCAACAACAGTGTTATGCAGACCAAACGGCCGTGCAGCTCGCCCTGTGTCAAGGTAACCAACGGTAATGTAATTGTGCGGTAACGATCAGCTACCTGTGACCTCTATCCTAAAAGGTGGACGAGGCGGTGTAGAAATTTTGGGTTTTGGGGAACCTACCACTCTGAAAAGGCCGGCTGAATCATTTCCAGAATAGTAGTTTCTTGACACGCTGACGTGGTATTGTCGGAGAACCAAGTTCAGGACCTGGGGACTTAGTTGGGCACTATGGTAGTGAGTATTGGAAAATTTAAGGACGCTTGGAGTTTTATTTGTACATATGTTGAACACTTGTGTGAGTTCGACGGTTTATTCTGTTACTGCCTCCACAAAACACCAAAATAACCTCAGCTTAACACTAACACAACTGATGAATGGCAGCAAGTTCGATACCTATCGTTTAATGCAGTCACCGTTTTCTGTTGAGAAACTAAGCTTTACACACCTATGGTGAGTGCGTCTTCAAAACCGGTCACTTTCCTATGAGTGAATCTTTAAAAAGATCATCTAGTAAAAAGTAGAATGTGACACCCATCTAATGGATACCATTATGTTCCCTACAAATTTACCAGCGTGACAAAGTACCTCCAACTCTGAAGACTAATTCATGAACTATAATTCTGTGATTGCCTCGGTTGAGGTGATATTGAATAACAAGCGGCTTATCATATGTAGTTTATCAGTGAACCCAGCAGTGCGAGCTTTCTGATCTGTTTTTATTATATGAGTTTTCACCGGTACATGCTGGAAGTTATGCTGGTTGACATGTTTCGAGCACAAACTGCGTTGTCTTTGAAGTTAACTTCAGAATCAATCAATTCACCCTTGAAGAGTGTTGACGAGAACCATGCATAACACAAGCTGCGCATGGTGGCATTGAGTATTATACAAATTAGTGAGAGAGACAGCGGTTGGCAGGTTACATTTATTAGATTAGTAGACTTAGGGCTACGACGGGCATTACGCCACACGGTTTCTCTCGAAACTACAGGAATACTATCAGGCATCGTAGATATTTTCAGATGGTCGGTAAGTCAGGAGATTGTATCATCGCATTTATTTATTGTAAGATTGAACTTGGTGTATTTTTCTTTCTACTAATGACATCCGCTATACACCGGGATGCTAGTACATCGAGAAATTACGATCTAACAGCATTACGTACCCGGATTAACTCATTCGTTTTGTTGAGAAAAGATGTAAACTTCATGTAGGGATCCAGCGAAAAGGTACGGTCCAAAGTATTTTCCAAAGATTTCATTCAAACCGGCACGGTCATACAAGGAGACAACTGAGTTAGGTTACCAGTAATCTCATAATGATTAGGGTGAAGCTAGGTTTACATTAAATGGACTGGTGATCGCCTGTTTGGTTCGATCTCTTATTTTCGTCACTTGGGGAGAAAAGCATATACAACTCATCGGTCTGATCGATCTGAAACTCGAGAACAAACCATTTTTGAGTGTAAGAAGGGTTAAACAGCGTTTTTCACACAGATATTCCTTGAGGGGTTATACAGGGCGCTACTGATCGCTGACGTTTTACTATGGTCTAACCAATGTAAGTGGTTGCCCAAATTCATCCTGATGGAAACGATTTTCGTCGGTTATAATCTATGCCACAGAAAAAACTTTCATCGTCTGTTTCTCCACTTCTTAAAAGGAGAGTCTTTTGGTGAATAAAGGGCTAGATGACCAGTAAAACTGCTACAATTCATTAAAAAAGCGATATCTGCATTAGGTTTACAGGTTGTCTTTTGAATTCGTCACATGCATACTAAGCATAGATACTAAGTCGAGAACTTATTCACGCTGAACGCGGGGTCCATATTTACCATCTCATTCTAGCCGAGGCTAGTGAGTATCATCTGTGGTTGCATGGTTGGAATGGGGATTAATATTGCTACTGTCATATGAAAATTGTTCACTCAGATGCCGTTTCAACGAACAGTTACTACTTAGTGGTGGGCCACACTGAAGAAACAAACAGCCTGAGGACCTGTTTCTCACCTGGAGCTTCACACTTAACTGTTTCTACCGCGGAACGTGAACGCGAAGTGTCTCAAACCACTGACAGGTAACTCGGCCCTTATCACCAGAATATGGATGATATGCCAAAATATTTGAGCCTTATTGGCAATCTGTGCACAGTGCTTGACAAGTTTGCATTTACCGTCATGCCGCTTAGCTATAACCTCACAAAAGAAGTTGAAGAGTAATTCTGTGTCTTGGATGTTCCTGTATACCGACAAGCAGTTAGATCAAAGAAACTCATTTTTCAGTCCGGCAGAGAAAAAACCTACTTGGGTTTAAGACGGTAATTGAAAATTGGACATTGGAGAAAAATAATATGAATACGAGATTTCCTGAAGAATGAAAAATCGAAAATCTCAATAACACTTGTTATACTACATTTTATAGCTTTGCATTTCATTACGACTTCAAGTAAGCCATATTCCTTGTCTCCATTCTGAATTGTGTGAAATTGTACAAATGATTATAACACGTTTTATTTAAAACGACTATGTAATTGTATTTGCACGACTGCACTAGCAGAAGTTGAGCATTACGGATTTATAATTTATTCACCTAATTGCTGCATCTGCCGGTGAAAAGTAGGGTGAAATGCGATCAAAAATAGAGAACCAAGAAAACGATCGTAAAAGACCGTACTACTAAGGGAAAATTCGGTAACTGTTACAAGTTATAATGGCCGAAGGCTTCTTCATCGGTTATATTGAATTCGGTTAGGCTTGCAAACTAGCAAACGACTCTAAGATGTTCAGAGAAAGTAGGAACTCATTTTGATGGACAGTTGCATTGGTTTACTGGCTGAAAATTAGTGAAGGTGACATGATTTTTTCACAGCTTTGTGCTTAATTTTACTCAATGGCATAGTACTGCCCAGCAGCCCAGATGTTTAACTTACTGACTGTCAAAATGTCACTTTCTGTCGTGACAGGCTAGCTACTTCACTAAACCTATTTTCTTGTAAAAGGTCACTGTTGCATATGTATGTTTACTTCGACGGGGAGTTGTACCATGGTCTGCGCTTTCCATGAGGTAGCCTTGTCAAACAATATGCCAGTTCTAACGTAATGGATGCGACTGGATTTTGGCATTGAATCGTCTAACCAAAATCGCTTGCAAGTGATGCCTAAGTTTTATTGAAGCCTGACTATCTACACGTTTATTCTCATTCATTCGTTGACAATGTATTCGACGCTACACACGTTGTCGTTGCTGGATATACTATTAAAAGATCCATCTGTAGAAAATCCACTTGGTCCAATCAACACCTGAATTTTAGAAGTTTTACACGTGCGAATTCGTGAATAAGTTATTCACACGAGCAAGGCAAATCTGTAGAAGGGGTAGTCTTGCGAAGGAATTAAACTTGACCAGGTCTGCACTATAATCTAACTGGGTATTCGAAAAGGTTCATGGAAAGGCATGGTAGAACGAAATCACCTTCTGAACCGGTGGTCACAATGAGAAAAAAAGAAGGTTTGTATAGAATTGCCTTTCAAAGATGATTTTAACATGCATGAAAAAATCAAAGACTAATGAACTCGGTTAAACGAACATTTAACGCAGCAGAACTCTTCGTACTAACTCGGACCTAGGAACTACCTATCCCTTCAATCAAAAAGAGTTCAGCCTGTTAGTGCCACCTCACACTGTGTCTACCAATTTACATGTAGCTGTAAAGAAAGTTGCGTAGGAAAAACCGAGAGGTGTTTGATCTCCAGACTGAAGAAACACTTGCCCAAATGGATGCAGAGCTCTGTACTGCAGAAGAACGACAGTGTCTTTGAAATATGCAAACAACGAGTGTCCGTAGTGACAAGACACGTCCTGACCACTTGCTACGTTACCGACTCATTTTATGCATTCAAAATCCTGTTACATCACTCCATTCCATGATTTTTGCGGTTTGCAAAGGCGGCCAACCCAGTATGTTCAGAAACAATTGCTCGTGAACTTGGCCCTTCCATGGACTTAGTGACCTTTCCTAACTCGCGGATTGACTATCCATCCCACCCTCGTAACTGTTCGACATAAAAACCCATCCATGTTATCGTAAGTTTGATACTGACGAATCAACGCGAAATGCTTGCACCTACCAGTTTTTTGTGTTCTAACTGTTTTACTCAAACTTAGCTAATTGTTATCTAAAATCACTGTGAAATGTAAAATTTCCATATTCTGTCTAGTAAACTTCTTCGAGAAGCTCAAGACATTTGCATGATGCCTTTTGGGCAATTAAGCACTGCAGCCTAAAGACTAGCATAGCACGTGCGAATATATGTGTGAGTGATGAAGCAATACCTGTCAAAGCTTAGTTGACTGACTAATGTGAGGTTGCTTGCAGTCGGAGTGGTGATCGTGTTGTGCACCGTTCGAGAAGTTGGAGAGATTTCGAAAGGAAAGAAAAACGGATGTACACGACGATGAATTCGGTGTTCGCCATTGAATCGGGTGCAGATTGAATTGGGAGTTTCCTGCGTTTAAAAGGAAAAAATGTGTCGGACACTGAAAAATATTTAGACAGGGCCTCAAAATTACAACAGACCAATTTTGTACACATTTGTCTCATAAAGGAAGCCTACCACCAGTTAATCTCCGATCACCCAGACAAGTTTATGCTGGTTTTTTCTTTGATTACCAATGAATGAATTCAACCTCGTGAGTAATCAGAGCGCCCTCTTGCGTGCAAATATTGCTGGTCAGTTAGTTGTTAGAATTTTTGGCACACTATTTACAATGGTTCCTGTGGAGATGAATGTTTCTGTCCACTTACAGTCCACCAGAGTTGCACCTGACTATGACTGACTGGATTAGCACCTGAGTAAGTGGACATCCACGATACCAGTATACAATAACGACTTATCGTCTGGAAGCCGTTGTTTATGATTTCACGATAGATCGAACCAATAACAGTACCATAGAGACAAATCGAGTCATACTTCTCATCATGGCCATATGATAAACCAAAAGTATGATGAACCGGCTTCATCCTGTAAAATATAATGTTTCTTAGAAGTCTTGATTCCAGACGCGCATATTTTTGTGGAGAGACTCAGTCAGAAATGATTTCGTTAGCGTAGATAACCGTTCTTAATCGTTCGAGCACCAAACACAGTGACCAGTAACCTTTTTTGAAAGCAAGTAATGGTAACCCTATTGACAAAGCCTACTTATTGTGTATCTTTCTGAACTGGTTAGTAAAAACCTGAGGTTGGAAACCAACTAGCGGAAGCCAAAGTTGGGAACTAACAATATTCTGTACTGATTGTACGTTAGCAGTCCGTTGAAAATTCCCGGTGAAAGGAAACTGCCAGAGTATTTTCGAAGGAAGGATATCCAAACCTTCTTGAAATGGACTAGCTTTCAGGCTCCTGGTTAATTTTGAAATCTTGCAGTGATTCGCCCTGAGTCACACTATGATCTAATAAGAGCGTCTACGACTGCTAAGGAGGGCTCTTGTGAATATGGAAAACGAAACTGACCGGCAACCTGTGTAAAGAGGTGAGCACATTAATTGTTCAAAACTCTGAAGTGAAGAGGGGCCGGAGGGAATAAAAATTATCCCCTATCTTCAACTTTTAGCTGTAGATAGACTGCTTGATGAATAAAAGTATATACGCTAGTACACTTATGAAATCAATCGCCTTTGAACTTCAAGCTGAATCCTGGTGCGACTGACTAATATATTCCTTAATCCCAGAGCCTCAACTACAAGTACCTTACCCTTTGAAATCTCCGGTTTTTTTCTTGATGAGTTGAAGTGTTCACGAATATGCTGAAGTTTTGTGCACTGTATTACTAGATGAGGTGTGCTGCATGAATAGAACTTTCTTGGACCTCATCGTCCATCTCAACAACCAGCATTCTATTCGCAATGTGTAGATCACTAAGCTAACGGGTAGTTTTGAAATATGTGTTGACATTTACGACTCAATTCGCGTATTGATATGCAATTATTTTTTGTTGCTTAGATGTATGTTTAGTCGATGATAGATCTGTGGAAACAGTTTTGGTACCCCGGTTATCAATTTAGGTCGGCTGCAAATGTTCAGTGAAATTTTGCAAGCGGAAAAACTGTTGAACTATTCCCTTTAAAACAAGGAAATGGCAAGAGAGCAATTATTTTCGACAATTCCTGAGAACTGATTTAATAGCAATGGTGGGAAAGATGGAAGTAGCAGCAGTTATTGAGCAATTGTTGAAATATGGTGCCTTTGATAATGCTTGAATTTTGGTCTGGAATTTGACAGGAGGATTTCACCTCCCACGATAAGAACCACAGGCCTGTGTGAAACAGTAACGACTGAATTGCGACTAAAAGTTGATTGGTGGTGTGCTTTTTATCCATCAACGTTGTGATTTTACCCTGGTAAGCGGCTTCACAGTGTTGAAATTGCATTTTTGGTGTCATGCGAAAGGTTTGAATCACACATAGATAGAAAGGAAACAACGACTCCAAACGTTCATACCCAACAACTGTATTAATCATAAGGTTAACGTGACAGGAATCACTCATCCATTGTAAAACTCACTAATTCCTCTCTTCTTCGTTCTCTGTTTTCATCAGGCCAGCACCATCGAGGACACACTTCTTTAATTTTACTTCTGAGCACCTGTCCGTCGTAATCTCTGAAGTATCGGTATTGTTCAATAAAGGTTTGTCGTAATTGAAGATCTGTTCCAGTGGACAATAAGACGGGATGCAATGAAACTCTGGTTAGTAACACTGCCTCAGTTGTGATGAATAGCTGAATGAATGGAAGAATGGTATGTGTTATACAATTAATAATAACAACCAAATGTTTACCTATATGAAAGCAGTCCCAAAAGCTTGAAGCTTGTTGGCGCTTGTTTCGATAAGCTGTCAGTTAGTTGGGTAAAATTCTTTGATATTCCTCAGTGTAACAGTCGACATCGAATTTGATTTCGTCCTAACATATATGTCTGCGTAACATGTGTAAGCGTATGTAACAGCACCTGCCCTTCATACGAGTGCGTTTTCACAGGCGTACACGAGTGCTACAAAACTCAGTGTCACCTAGAAAAAGTCCTCGACGTCTCCACAACTGAACAAACTAAACTAATGACCCAGTCTTAAATCGTAATACTTTCTAACCAACCAACCTGATATGGCACTGTTGTCTCCACCTTCCGACAATGAGTCAGTTAACATGTTCACTCATTTCAATTATATGTTGCTTATATGCTCGAATGCTGTCTTGTAAACAACTACCAGTCTTTGTTTATGTTCTCTATTTCAGACATTATTGGACGGCCATGTCACTGACCTATAGTGTAATCCTCATTTTGACTCTCGTTGATAGGTTCCAACCAGTCAGGCCACAAAATGTCCGGTTTTTTCTGATTATTGAAGTGTGCTATTTTCAGGTGAAGAGTGCCATCTGTTTGACGATCTGGGTTTGCCGGATCCCAACGGACAGAACAATTTTTAGGTTGAATATTGCGGACCAACTGCCTGTTCCATTCACACGGAAGTTTGTAAATAGTGCTTGCTCCAATTGTCTTCAAAGCTGTATTGATCACATCCTGATTAAGCAGGCAAAAATAACGGAAATTAAAATCCGCTTTTCCTGCAATAACGCGTCAACTGGTGCAGTTCAGTAGGTTACGTGAAATCATATATAATCATACGTGAACCTAACTCAAGAGGGCCTGAGTTTGACTCACTGAAACAAGCTAACTAATGTTAATGGACATGTTTGAGCAAGTCTCCATAACGTCACATCCGAACTGTCTGAAACGTTAAACAAAAGTATCTCATGATAAACTTGATAAGAGTCGCCAGTAACTCTGTGCTGAACAGTGTATGTCATCACAGGTTTTGCCGTGTGTTCACAATAGTCCATGGGAAAACGCAAACTTTATCAAAACAAATACGAGTCACGATACAAAATGAAAAAACGTCATTTGGTTCGTGTTATACGTGGTACAGCGAAAACATTACAGACAGTTCCGTTTGAATGCCCAAGATGGCTCTGTACCTTCTGATCGCTTAATGACGCTGAATGGTTGTCGTATCGATGTCCTTTAGCGCAATAACCTATTGAGTTGGCGGCCAGTCAACAGTACCTGCAGTGCTCTGAATAGCACACACTGTTTGCAGACCCGGATAATGGTGATCATGACGCGCTGCACCGAACGGTCGTGTATCTGACTTCTGACCCACCGTTGTGTGCGTTCCTAAACCACAGTCAGCGGATTGTTTTCAGTTTTACTAATGTAGGGGACTTTTTACCCCTATTGCTATCATCATATAGTGTGTTTACAGAGACGGAATGACCAGCTGTTTAACTAAATGAGTTCCGTACAACGCAACTAAATGAGCAATGAAGAAGATGCGTCTTACTGTGACTTAAAGATTATTTTATGTTAGCAAGCTCAAACCATCTGGTTAAGTAAAAAGATTCAGGTTCATTGTCGCTTAGAGATGCTTAGTTTCATGAGGTACTGATGAATTTGTTGACAAAATTTCTTAAAGGACGGAGAAGGATTATCACTGTTCATGGGTACGCCTTACAGATGCCAGATTTCAGCCTTCAACTTATCTGCAGACAAAATATGTGTAGTTCGTTTTCTGCATACCAACTATGCAAATGTTTTGCACGGAGCTTTCGAACTCCAGGTGCTGACTGGCTTAAGTGTTCTTGCAAAACATTAAATAATAGATCGTTCGGTCACAATTTCTGACAATGCGGATATCAAGAAACGGTAGACTATGTGGTCGGGGGAACACTAGTGATGTTTTACCTTTTTTGTTGAAAAACTTGTATCTTTATCATGCTAGTGAATAAATAACAACAGACAATGAATAGTTTAACTTCCAGGTTGGAACATCATCTGTTGTCCTATTAATTGTTGTCACAGGTGGCCCAATTTGTCCGCTGCTAAATAACATTTTGTTTGCCCACGAACTGTAGCAAGCAGCTGCCGTGATCGTTGAAAAACGCCACTACCGACAGGACGCCAATGATATCCTGCCAAGAGCAACACTGGAGACTTACTGAGATTCAACAAGCCACTTGAATGCCGAATTTAGTCTAACTATCGCGCAAGAACATGTTGGTGTCATGCAGTTATGAGATGTTTTCACGTAGTATAGTAATAGTAATTTCTGCGCCGGACACACTCAGACAAGATGGTACCTGAACTTCTGCAATTTCGCACCAGTTTAGTGTAAGCGCGGTCAGATAAGAACTCGGTTCTACTATGCCAGACGAATCCGTGTGAGGGGAACCTTGACCATCGAGACGGCGTTGTTAAGACTACCCTCTTCTCGAAGAAGGTGGCTCACTAACTGCGTTTTTTGGTAACTCAGCAGTTAGCACCTGATACTCGTAAAGAATGACCCGTTCCAATAGTCAGTGTTCAGCTTCACTTGCTTCGTAAGAATGACGATATCACCACTCTATAAAAACTCGTCCTAGAGCAGCTGTGGGACCCACAGTCCACGAATCCGAACCGGTCAGATTGCTGGCGATCACTTTCATTTCTAGACTCGTGGAAAATGCTGTTGCGGCTCCCTGCCAAACTTTAAATCACCTTTGGGGGTCTATTGCTTTCGGGTCATCTAACTGAGCAAATAGAGTGACAGTACGTATTCGGGTCAATGAGCAGGTCTCAGTTTAAGTTCATATAATGCTCCTCATTATTGTAACGTTTCAACGTGGTCAGTATGTTTTGGAACAGCCTACATGCATCTTTGATTGTTTCGACGCTTGTTCTCAAGCCGATCGCAACTGAACCCAAAGTAGACCTTGAGGGTTGTAGGGATTCGAATTACCTCATGCGAAATTGACAGGTCGTCGTTCCGTAAGCCGAACAATCGTAGTAAACCCATCACCACTTTCCTAACGCGTTCGTCCTTAATTGTTCTCTAATTATCTCGTTGAACCTACCGGGTACGCATTCAAATCAGCCATCTTATATGTCGTATCCAATATACAACCTGACCGTCTGACCCACATTTCAAGAGTTGATGTGGACTATGAAATCTGCTATGTGTGTTCCGTCAACATCCGGCACAAGGCTGAACACAGAACGCTCCACATAGTCAAGCGGTTTTAAATGTCAGCAGCGTTGTTTGTACCACTAACACAGCATCTTGTGCTTTGCTTGGCGTGGCCTTTAGTCACGAAGGCTACCACCACAACTACTCAGATTTTGCCACACTTTTCCATGCGATGCATCATAATGGATGACTATTCAGTACTACGTAGAAAGCTAAACAACACATCCTACCTTAACGCCGCCACACGAGCTGAACGGTGCATTATCCTAAGGAGAGGATTTTCGATTCCAAAAATTGTACAGCTCCGTCCAGCAAACCACAATTGAGGGGTCATTTTCACATTAACCTAACCGTCTATTACACTCCGCAAGCTTCCACTTTCTCAGCTGGTAATTCGTAACGGTCGAAATCATTTCTACCGCACTATTCGGATTGTGATATACCAATATTTCATTATGCAGTTTTATTCATGTATATTCGGCACACCGGTGTTTCTGTTAGTAAGTAACTTTCCTGTCAATAGAACACGACTATTATCCACTGACTTCCCCGGTTAAATCCGATTACCAATCCTGTGCAACTAGCAAGACTTGATCATCTATGCGCGACTTTCTTGACAACCAACAGGCACTGATTTGCACTGTCATCGGTTTTAAAGTTTTCGCTCACGATGTCGTATAGCATTAATATTATATGCGCATATATTATTGCTACATTTTGATTTGTATATAAACCCATGGATTGCAGTGTACATTTAATGAGACACAGAGAAATGTGCTCGAGAGAATCCTTCCGACTTCTCTTTCCTAAGTTCACGTTACTCAACGATCGTGTTTTAGTTCGAAGCTCATTTTTATGTCGAATTTGGCAAAAGAACCATGAACTGGTTCTAAGAGTTAATCCAAGTATTTGTTGAGTATGTGCTACTGCAACCTGCGTACACTCTATATTGGTTTCCCCATTTCTGAAAAACATGCAGGATTAAAATATCCGTTTATATCAAAGATGAAAATGGTCTCATTGCGCATCTGTACGAGTGCTGGCGAGAAGAGTGGTAACTTTTTGAGTATGAAGCTGTCTTTGAACAAAAAACTTCAGGTTTGACTGGATCTGAACCAGCTGTGAAAACCTCATATCTCTATACCGCATGCCCTCTACCAGCCGAACTGCAAAGCCTCGCCAGTAGGCTGGTAACTTCACACTGGAATTATATTGCTTGATAATCCCGCTCTGCATTGGGTGTCAACCAAATCCTTCAGGGCATTTAAACGCCGCGATAATATTATTTCGAACGAACACGTTTGATACACATTAATGCGACCGTTGAACCTAATCATGATGCTACTGGTAGGTACTGCGATGAATATGGTCATTGTGACGCGATCCGTTTGTGGAAACTCTGGACATTAGGGTATTCAAACCGACAGCAGAAATTGCTTTCTTACATTAACAAGCCTATGGTGCTTCTTTGGAGTAGAATCCGGAATGGTTGTTTCGAGAAAACAACAATTCGCTCATCTGCGTTGCAAGATTTAAACCAAGTGCTGAAGAATCTTTACCCAGTTAGACAGTGGCTGAAGTCTCCCACAATTTTAAAATCCTAACATTTCTAACTTCTGTTTTCCAGGCTGTATGATGTTGTCCCATAACTTGATACTTAGATGTTGTAAAGATATGAAGTATATGGGTTTATTGTCTGAAAACCTCGTCCAAGTGAGGAAGAGTTGCTCAACTGAGTGAATCTTGACGTAGTAGTGTAGACCTCACAGACTATTGTACGCAACTGTAACAAAGTGTTAAATCCTGTCATATCATAAATTGTTCGGTAACGACATTATTGAGTTGAGTTTTTTAATCCCCACCAATGCAAACATTGAGTACCCCGAAGCTACCAAAAAGTAGCAACTGACGTATATGAACATCGGTCTGCATAATTAAATATAAGAACTTGAAAACGTGCGTTAAGCATAGATATTTTGACAGTGCTAGGTTAACTGAAATAGACCGTGGTAGATTACAATGAACGCGCATATGTTAGTGTAAACCAGGGACGATACTAATCTCACATACAGTAATTAGCACAGATGAGACCAAACAAGCTGTATTCTTCACTTGATCAATTCCATTTTTAAGTGCATAAAAGTGAACAGAGTCAGGACTTGTTTGGTAAACTTTCTGACAATAACCATTAGAACGACCGATGTTTCATTCTGACTTACACTGAGGTGTACTTTTGTATTTTTTCCAAAATGCCAAAGTTGGCGCTAATTTCCGTCATCAGTGTGGTAGATCACTCACGTTTTATATACATTTGTAAGTCACTTCGAAGACCATGAAAAACGTTCATCATCACAAATTTACTGTGAGTCCAACCATCACAAACACGAATGAAATTAGTTCGATCCACTTGCCTGGTCTGCCAGCGGGGCGTACGGCAGAAACTTCAAAGTTTCTGTGGTGGTGTTTCGCCACAGGTGATTCCAAGGTAGGCGCCTTAATCGTTCCAAGTGCAACAGCATGACACCGGTATTGTAGCCTGAACCCTAAGTCAGAGGAAGATGGCAGGTGATGAGCGATTAATGTCATTGCTATGGGGAGAATATCACAGAAATATATAGGCCTTGTGTTGACCGATGAGTTTCCAAATGTAGAATGCATGTTATAGAAGCAAAAATAGGTGAACTCCGAAGAAAGTCGTTTTGTATCACTTCCGCAGGATGTAAAGTGATAGGCCATCATATGCTAACTATTCGTTGGACAGTAATCTAACATTTTGCAGAACGACAGCAAAATAGTTGTCTTATGTGCTTAGTTTTCGAACTAACAGTATCCTTGGTATTCAACGAGTTGCACTAATCGATCGCGTCCGTTGTCTTAATGCGATAGCCGAGAACAACATATATGTTCTTTTACAGCATAGTAGTTGGTCTGATAGGATGTTCTACGTATTTCAGGTTGTTATTATTTTACTCACAGAATGGCTTGTGAGTTAAAATCTTTGGGACAAGCAGTTTCGCAACTATTATGTAAGAAAGACATTAGAAGCTGATTATAAACCAAAAGTTCGTTCTTTTTAACTTTGTGCATGACCGTAATTATAGTATGAAATTTCGTCGCACCTCAAGTCTATTGCGGTTAGACTTTTACATTTTCAAGTTGATCATCACTCACATTTGATCACAGCGTTCGCATTCAGATAGACTCTCCAACCAGCCTCTTTCGAAAAGAAGCACTAGACTCGACTTCCGCTCTCATTCAAGCTCATCAGTAGTGCATATCCTTGTCACCACCGGGATTTGCATTCCGGCCATTCCAATCATGAGGCAACCGTGTTAACCACTGCGCCATTGACCTCACATTAGGCACGACCGAATTATCAGATCTGAACGCTCAATCACTCTCGCTTTTGAGCAATGATCAGGTTGCCCGATCGTCTCGAGAGGAGACACAGTTACTGCCTGTTAACTCCAATCGATAACCCCGCGATTAGGACTTCCGAGACAGGTCGAGATCACAGAACTCATTAAACCCGCAAGGCGATATTTTCAGATTACTGATGAGTAGTCGGGGATTTGGTTTGTTTTCATTTGTCAGCTAGAATCTTACCAAGTGGAATTGTGGAAAATAGCAGGTTTGCAATAAACGTGAAACACTGTCACTAACACTGATTACCCGTAGTAATTTGAAATGTCATGCAGTTTGAGTCCACTTACTATTGCTGGCCAGACCATACTCGACTGACGCATCACGTACCAAGGGCTCTGATTCTCTGCCAAACCAATTACCTGTAACGGTAAATCCGAAAATTGTGTTAAGTGAAGGTACAGACTTCTGACTCATGATATGAGCAGAACTACGGCAAAGAAAACAACAATATCAGTTATTGCAGTCCCTGATAGACTAACCTGCCTAGAAAGGAATTGATCGAAGTGAGCCCACAGTTGTGAAATATCCGCATTCATGAGGAGATCACAATCCAGGAATATAACCTAAAAGGCGAGCGATAAATCATATTCTGTAAAGCAGCGTAATGTCAAAAGTCAGTGAACAACGGAACTATTTTGTCGTACTTTTTAAAGCACACCCGACCACGAACAGCAGATGGTTAATCATTAGTGATGTCTGGATACATAGTTTGTTGTGAACACGTGGTTTTGTTGAAGTGACTCATAGCTCATACAACTTAGTCTCACCTAGACATTACATTCTACTAAAAGTCAGTTGTTTTGTATGTCAAATGACTGGATTTTGGAGACTTGTGCAACTAGTTAGTTACTATACTCTTTTCAATTTACGGAACAGATTAGCTGACCATGAACACATTGGAATGCCGTTAATTGTTAGTCAGCATACAAACTAGACAATCAGCTTCTCAGAATACACACTTAATCGATCGTTGCGAAATTCTCGAGGTATGTGAAACTAACAAGCTTGTTTCTCACCTCAATTCTGTTTACTGACTTTCGCTGGAATAAACTCATTATTGCTAGAGGTGCATGCGGGTTTGTTTGACTTCATCCAAGACTAAATAAATCCTGTCAGGTTATAAGTTAGGCATGTTTAAGATAAACTTAGCTAATCACGACCAAACGTCAACTTTGTCACTGTTTTCTACACTGCGAGTAATTGTGCAGTTAACCAATAGACGAATTCAGAATTATTAGTGGAGGTAATCAACATCAAACAAATCATTCGAGTTATTCAGTTACCTGCGGTAAACCACTTTTCAGCACCCATACTCCAATAAATCACTTTCAAGCAGATCTGTTGGATGAGATCCTAATTGCCAAGACTGCAACCCGGATTTTAGCAGACTCCGAAATGATGTATATTTGGTGACTTACTGAGACCCGATCGTACTGACCTTGTTGATAAAAAGTGTTAACATTTGCTAAGCTTCATGTTATTTCAGTGGTTGGATGGAAACTTTCAATCGCGTTACAGTCAGCATTCGGTACAACCAAGAGGGACTAAATATGAAACGGTACTTGCGGGTACGTATGAGTAATCTAAAGTCAACACTCAGTAACCGTCTTTGTCTTCATCCACACTTTACGATTGCAGATGGACGGTCACAGATTTCTGATTCCAACTATAGCTGTAACCCACTCATCTATCTGTTGTACCCTGTTATGTGCATACTTGTACAGCCCTCACATGTGTTTGGTTCTGGTAGGTACTCGGGATTATAGT
This sequence comes from Paragonimus westermani, assembly GCA_008508345.1. Lineage (NCBI taxonomy): Eukaryota > Metazoa > Platyhelminthes > Trematoda > Plagiorchiida > Troglotrematidae > Paragonimus > Paragonimus westermani. Next base: position 92,838 of record QNGE01002047.1, on the reverse strand, counting down.
TGCTAACATTCCGTAGATCACGGTAACCTGTATTGTGCGATGTAGCCCTTCATGTCTGTAAAAATGCTATTTTGTCCTAGGTAGTATGCAATTCAAGATATCTCCCTAACTACTTTACTCCCTTGTTATAAGACAGCTTACCTTTTCGGAGATTATTAGGTGTTAACCGATGCAACACTTTACGCTCCGTGAGTCTTGATTGAAACCAGGTAATTAGTTTGTTAACAGTCACAACCCCACCAATCCGGATGGATATTGCATAATTTCGAAATATAGTGCAACAGTACGAGAAACTAACCATTTAGGTTTCCGACTGAAGGCCCAAAAACAACTGAAGGCGAGTAGACGGAATTCTGGTTCAAACGATAACTCATTTCGGAATTTAAAAACACTTAACAAACCCCATTAACATTCACGGTGAAGCCGATATGCGCTGATGATGTTATCTCATGTGATGACAAAGTGTTTGTAGTTTAGAGTTCAAGTTCGGTAAACGGCCGCCTACCCAAAGCATCAACTTCAGCTACCAACTGAGACCACTAGGACGAACACTGAAAACATCCAACGTAACTGTTCCCATTCTATAAGACGTTCATTGAACTTGTGAATAAGCGTGTTTGAGAGTCATCGCTTACGACACGAAGGTATGACTACTCACAGCCCAGGCCTGGCTGTTTTCCTTCTCAGTATGAAGCCAAACGAAGGCAAAACGGATTGTAAAGTGTCGTACTGAGAAGCAAACTTATAGTGCGTCAAGTTAACATAAGCTGTTGCCCATACAGACTATCAGGCAAGAAACATACAAACTAAATTGAAACTTGAATATTCATGCAGCCGACCTGTAGAATTAGTTATTCTACATTCTCTAAGCAGATTAGACTATTTCGTCCGATTTTGTCAGAAGAAAATACTTTAGCGGCGAAAATTTGCATAAAACAATTGAACCGTTGACCAGCACCGAGATTCATAGATTTGCGTCACCAAACTAACCTTTTCAAGGGTTTGCGGTAAAATGTCTGTTAATATTATCTTTGCGAGCCCATAGATACCAGAGTAATGGTTCGTGGGTATCCATACTACGTCTTCCTATAAAAAAGCATATGGGATAAATGAGAATGATAGTAAATGACCAAGTTGTTGTCCTATACACACCCAATTCCACGCTAACGGAATTTGACTATTTTAAATGAAAACCTGACAGAATTTCCTTCATTATCCCCATTTAATACTCCAAGTTGAAACACATACTAATGCTATAGGTTGATAACCTGAACGAAACAAACTTTTTGAATGGTTTTGCCACAGAACATTCAGGAGCTGATTTAAAATACGTAGGTATAACTGTTAGTTTTATATGTACAGTATCTGCCGTACATCCTAATACATCGCCGACAAACGTAATCCACTATATCAAATAACAACGCTGTCTGTGCCAGAATATCAGCACCAAAGGGCTTTTCTGTACAAAAATGGGACTGTATGTTACTGTACACCTCTTGAAGTCGCAACTGAAGGTCAGTCGAACAGATTTCACATTTTACGCTGTAATAGATTGGTTAAGTAAGTTTTCGCCAGTTGCACCTTTACAACACTGGACACAACTCACAGTGACCAATAGTATGCATTAATAAGATATCGTAGGGACCCTGGTAGTCTATAGAAGCCAAGTCAGCTAAAACCGTTCTCAAGTTTCATGACTTAGTAGCCAGCTTGATAGCCGGTTGTTAACACTAACCAACATGTCAGTTCGTTACAGTTACACATTCATTCATCCTGTTCTCGTAATAACTTTTCAACAAGCTTGAGCAAATTTTCAATAATGTGTAAATGGCCGTCAATTTAATTATCACACATGACAGGTGCGGTCTTCTGAGGAGCTAAAGTGGCTTCCATACATTGTAGCATATGCAAGGAATTACCTTTCATATACAAATCTAAAGTTTCTCAAAACTGACAGACAGTTGCGATGTGTTAAAACTCTCATATTGCAATATATTTTACTCACTCCTGAGACCGTGACATCTGTGAACAAAGTCATTCTTCAGTAACACTACACCACGAGCAGTCAAATCAAATTAACGAGCTATAATGTTAAGTTCTACATTCATCAGAATTCAAGGGGTAATATTTCCTACAGTTATTCACAACCTCCCCCCATGTAATCAACCAAAAGTAATATGACACTGAGTCATAGTAATTTTGTTTGTTGATAACTGACTTTATATAACGTATTGTTTATAGAACGTAAAAAACTTAAGTGGGATCAGTGACTTCCAATATTGCAACGTTGTTCAACTGCTGACAACAAAATCATTGTCGAGCATTAGAACAGGTCAGAAATTCGATGGTCAGGAGTAATTGGAAGCGACATATTTTCCACACCATTCGATCAAAAAAGTAATTTGTTACGCTTTAATCATCAAGATCATCAGTTTGACGTACCAAATATTTTTCAACTGGATAAAAAGAATAGAATAATCCCGGCAGATTCCAACTATCCAACAATGTAGACAAACTTCGATAAGCCATTCTTTCTACAACCAAATGTAGGTACAAGTGCTGATAACGCGGCAAAATGGCTCCCTTTGGTGAAACTTCCAATCGGATATTGTTTGATATATCGTGCTGCAGTGAAGTGTGGTAGTAGAATATGCTCTTCATTAATGTGACCGCCTGAAGGGTTGATCGAGCTCCACCAATCACCAATGATAAGTGAATCACAGAAGGTTTACGCTTCTGAAAATAGGTTTCAGCAGAAATATGTTACATTTGGTGTTTACTTTTAAAACTATTCTGAATGATTCAAGCGTGCTAAAATGCGTATTGCTTGGCTCCTGTAAAATTTTAGACGAAGTTCCATATATTTTCACAGACATCTTTTGTGCACAACAGATGAAAACTGGTTAACCCCAGCATACACTTCAATGCATATAATTTTCCTAAATGGTGAGGGGTCCGAGTCTTTCAGACTACGAACCTGTATACTTACTGTCATTTTAGCGTGTTTTTGCAATTGAGTTCAGGATTAGTGGAAGTAATCAACGATTGTTTGGATTTTTTAATGCGCACTGCTCCGAGTGACATCCGTTAGGGAGTCGTACGGTTTCCCTTTGATACGATTCATCAGAATTGTGTGATACAAAATAACTGAAGCTCGCATTCAGCCAAAAAGTCGACTGACAGTCTAGTTGAATGAAACGGTGCATATATTTGTGAATTTGATGTCAAACTTTTATGACAGTACACATAAATGAACAACAGATTTTAACAACTTACAAAAACAACGACTTGTATGAAGTAACCCGAAAATATAAAGTTGACGGTTGACAATGTTCGAAATTTGTCGTTTTTTTGTATGAAAGAGGAGAGTGAACTGATGGTTTGCAGGGAATAGCGTCAAAGAAACGTGAATATGTGAATACTTTTCAGACAAAAACAAACAAAAAATCGGAGCGCTAATTCACTCTCGCTTGTGAGCAATGATCAGGTTGCCGATCGTCTCGAGAGGAGACACAGTTACTGCCTGTTAACTCCAATCGATAACCCCGCGATTAGGACTTCC